>UELX01006178.1:0-11516 GCA_900480035.1 Eupelmus urozonus | reverse complement strand
GTCTACTCGGTATTTCATATTTTTATACCAATTTGTAACATCTAATTATATTGTATAAAAATTTGTTCATTTTCTCAATCTTGATAAGGGAGGTAGAAAATCCTCCGAAACGTCGACTATAAAATAAATTAATACTACTAGTAACAACTTGGTTCGCTGAAGATCAATTTCCAACAACTCGTAAAAAAAATCTCTCATACTCTTTCAAAATGTTTGTCACTCTCCATAGTGTCTATGACAGTTGAGCTACTAAACCACGCAATACTTACAATTAATTACTTATAATGTGCCAACATTATTTTGCACAACGTGCCTCATTCTTCCCTACACCTACATATTATAATCTCCAAATTCAAGTCCATATAAACTTGGCCTTTTTCTACTTGGCCGTAGTCAGACACACCTTATCTGGGCAAGCTCCAATAAACTTTTAAGGAGCTAAATTTTATTTAACTCGTTCTCCACTTACCTCAATAGATCGTAAAAGTTAGCAAGCATCTCGCTTTTGCAAAAGTTTCATCTTTCGCCGGGCTGCGAGGACACATGAGCGAAAAAAAACTTTCTTGAAACCTACAGGTCGTCGATGAAGAAGTCGATGCGGAAAAAGGCGCCGTCGCCGCCCTCGGGCGGCGCGCTGCGCGAGGTGGACGAGGAGAAGCCCAAGCCCAAGCCCAAGCCGGAAAACAAGTACTCGTCCGGCGAGAGCTCCGAGGAGGAGGAGGACACTCGAAACCTCGAGGGTAATGTCTACACGAAGGGTGGTGTCGAGGTGAGCAGCTGATTCACTGGATTTCTTTATTTTCTTTTTTTACCTTATGCGGGAGTTGTTTGATTATCCAAGTTTTAGGAGGTTGCTTATTAGAAAGAACGATTTTATTCGTAGGTTAATAAATTTTTTGATGGTATTCTGAATGTAGCTGTATTTCAGTTATCTTTGTGGCAGATACTACTAACTAAACAGAGTATTATTTTGAAACAAAAATAAAAAAGTTGTCAAAGGAATAGACAATATAGAGGAAACTTTTCGTTGCATTAAGTACAATACCTACAATATTGTCCTCAAAAATATATATAATATGCAAATGTTTAAACAAAAATGCTTTGCTTTTAGCGTTTAAAATTTTTGCAAAATTGAAAATACAGAAAATTTCAACTAAAGTAAAAAATAATTACGATAATATGGTATTCATAGACACATAATAAGGAGTACGTTGTCACAATATAGGTACATAAGATTCATAATCAAATTTTCATAATAGAAAAACCCCTTTGTGCAATATTCCTAAAGGAACGTCAAGATATAACCCAACTCTCTCTCTCTCGTTCAGCTTTGTCATAAAACTGGCTTACAGTAAAACGGTAAAAGGACCCGCGCACTCGTTTTTGTCCCCTGTTCTTTTAGAGTCCACTTTGGGCTTCCCTCTTTTGCTCGAAAAGAAAATTGCAAAGCTTTTTCTGAAAAAGCAAATCTGTACACCCTACTTTGTTCCGCAGCATAAATCTTTCGAATTTCGCTGTTTTTAAAACTTTTGATAGTACCTTTATAATTTAATTTTTGAATTCTTTCTTTTTGCATAAATTTAAACAAATTTATTGTATACTTCTAAACGATAACGCGAACATAGGGCGATTTTGTGCGCCTAACTCTTAAAAAAGAAGCCGTGCTAATGATGAAGAGCTTGCTTTTTTGACCGACGCTTCTGAGTTTTTCGCTGTGTTTTTAGCAGCACATGGGAAATTCACGCTTCGTAATTCTGAAAATTTACCGTTTTTCTCTTCTCGTCTTCTTCTTCTGTCTCTTCTTTCTCTCCATGATGAGAGCTCGTGTTATGACGTTAAAAGTCACTGGGGCTTGAACTTATTAAGCTTTTTTTTCAAAGGAAACTTGATGTCACATCTTTTTAGTTCGCATAACGCACAGGGATGTTGATTAAAATTTTTCTTTTATCTCCTCTCTTTATCTTTGCGTATGATCTATTACGTATATTAGAGTTTGCCAATTTTGTTTTACAAGAGCTTTTTAATGAACATAACGTATTTTACTTTATCTAACTCATTTTTATTGTTCAGAATACTTTATACTTTTTGAAAACCTTCCTAATTTTTTAGTTAGATCTGTAATTAAAATAAGTTTCTAATCATTTTTTAAGCTCTTATCGATGTATAAAAATTAATCCTTAATTATACTAAAAACATTATTTTTAAATCTAGAATCTTTATAGAGATGAATAATAAAGTCAACTTGAATTCTGTACTGATAATTTCAAGATTCTTTATACGAAATCCAGTACTTATATATACAACTGATGAGTCAATTTCTATTCTTAGAATTAACAAGAGTAAACAGTGAAGTAGTAGCTAAACCACGAAATGAGTTTACACTATAAATCACGTGTATGAAAACGAAAATATTTTAATAGTGTTGTGAAAATGAAGCTTACTCTTCTTTACATTTCGAATTATTAATTCACATGCTATTTTCGATTCTTTGAACTTATAAAGTACTGGTAATGGAAAGTATACGCACAAAGGAAGCATAATTTTCAAAGTCTCTGTAACAATCAGACTCCCTGTTATGAAGTTGCGAGAGATGTGCGAGTTCAGTTCATTGTCTAGCGCCGAAAGTTTTCAGAAAGTCAACCTTAATTACTTCGTCCTCTATCGTCTGTCTTTGCTCTTCCACTGCTAGGTCGACAAAAGCAAATCCTCTTAGAACTTAGGATCAAGTCTGCTTTCGCCGCATTATTATTTTAAACCGCTAAACTCGGCATGCACAAGTGCGTGTGCGCTTTGTAAATCTTAATTTATAAACAAACATTTACCCTTTATTGATAAATTTGATGAGTTGATGTTTTTAACGTTTTTTAGTTAAATGATACAATAAACTTTTTTCACAGTTTCAAAATTATTCTTAAAATTAATAATATCTACAAAATAAAAAATAAAATAATTTTTAATAAATTTAATACTCTTTTAATGATTATTATAAAAAATATTTTTGTTAATTTATAGATTTCGAGAAGGAGCGCGGGTAACGTGAAACGGACTAAAGAGGAAATCGCCGCAGATCCTGAAGAAGAAGATGAGTTTGGCTACACAGCGTGTAAGAATTCATTTTAATGTTATAATCTTTCCACTCTGGTATTTTATATTCAAATATATGAATTATTTCACAGTGAAAGTAAAGAAGAAGTATCATTTTATGAAGAAACCAGTGTTTTTGGTAACATTGGAAAAAGATCGTGTTCGGGGCCTGGGTATTTCCCTAGCCGGACATAAAGATAGAAATAAAATGGCTGTTTTTATTTGCGGTCTCAATCCCAACGGTATTGCTGCTAAAGATGGAACGCTTCAAGTGGGAGACGAGCTACTGGAGGTAAGGAACAAATCGACATACAAACTTGAGATAGAATTACACATAACATTATAAATTAAAGAATTGTTCAATACTTAATTTAAACCTAGCAATTGTATCAACATTATTTCTAATCATTATAAATTATCATCTGCATAAAATCCTCACTTTCACTTTAAAAATTCGACAAGAAACATATCAAATTCCCAACACAAACAGCCAAGCTCAAACCCAAACTCTACTTCCTCATCGCATTTCCAGGTGAACGGCGCAGTGTTCCAAGGAAGATGCCACTTGAACGTATCCTCGATGATCAAAGGCATGGCCGCGACCACTTTCAAAATCATCGTCGTCCGGTGAGTTTTCACCGCTCACGCATCACAACAAACCTACCGTGAAAAGAAAAAAAAAAGCATACAAACGACACCCAAACCGCATATAAACATCAGCATATATATAGAAAGTCCTTTTATTTCGGCACGCGCGTATTGACGTCACGTGTAGATATCGGCTCTCGCATTTATTTGCCTTTTTTTTCGGGATTTCGCTTTCTTGCCGCGCGCGCGAGCGACCGGTCATCGCGACCTTGGCCTTGCCGACGATCCGTTACACAACGAGACCAGGCGCTTTCTCGCCTCCTTTTGTATCCCTGCGCTTACAATTACGTACTGGTGAAAAATTTACGTGCGTTTGCTCGCGTGCTGCACGTTATGGGAATACTCAAAATATGACAATGACGCGGCCTTACGGGCTTGACATGGGCCTTTTGCGAATTCACGCTTTGTTGCTTCGATTATCGCGAAACACGCCTGCTTTTGGATTTGCGGCGATGCGCGCGAGCTCGTCACGGACTTGGAAATTAGTATTTCGCATTTTTATTTCGCCGGGTATTTTTAATAGAATACTTCTTCTAACTTTTATGCGATTACTTATTAATATTTGAGCAATATATTTTACAAAAGACTTGTATAATGTCTGTTAATTGTACTATCGATTCTAAAATAAACGAACTTATTTTTGAAAGAAGTCTATACAAAATTTTCTGCTTGATTTTAGAAAACCGGGCGCACTTGAAGAATGCGCCGTGAAGCAAGTCTTGCAATTTCCAACTGCGCTGGGTGGTGACGTGAGTATAAAGTCACATTATTCAATTTCCTTCTGTCAAAGACTTGAAGCTCAGTTTCAGAGCACTATTAAAGTTGAAACGTTCCCGTTGTAGGATTTCAGTCAATTCTTGGGAGTCCGAGCGGTACCAATAAAAAAGGTAACCATCATTCAAAATTTACTCCTTTTTTATCAGAATGCACTGAGCTACGTTCAGTCTTATCGTTATACTCATAATTAGCTGCAAAAACGCGAAGGCCATGCGAAATCTAATCGCGCTTTTTACAATTTTCCAGGGTACATACGGCTTAGGAATAATGATAATCGAGGGAAAGCACGCCGAGGTTGGACAGGGAATCTTCGTTTCTGACATTCAAGAAGGAAGCGCCGCAGAACTAGTACGTTACGATTTGCATGTGTTAGCTAGTTTATAGAAAAAAATTGAAGAGCCAACTTAAGGCTGATAATGTTTAGCTTCATAATTATTAAAATGAATTATGCGAGGCACAAGGACGTTATGACTGCTTTTTATCGCATAATTCATTGTCTCGGGCTTTTTTAGAATCTTTTTCAAACTGCTAGTGCTTAGAGTATTGATAGTAGCTGACTGTGAACATGTGTGAATTATTCAAATACTTACGTAAAAAAATAAGTGTAAGTGAAGAAGTTGTCATTGAATTGCAATGAAACAAAATTATCATTAAGTGATTTTAACTTTTGATCGTCGAAATGTGAATGCTTTTTTGATATTTCGAAAACAAAAAGTCTATATTATGTTGTATTTATTTATGATTTAATACTTTAAATGAAATATTTAGTCGTACAATCGTATATGATAAACATTTCTGTATTTATATATTAATTAACTTTGCAGGCTGGCTTAAATGTAGGAGATATGATACTAGCAGTCAACGCGGATTCTGTCTTGGGAGCAACCTATGATGAGGTAAACGTCTGCATGAAACTTTTTATTTGTTTAAAATAATTAATGCGTGTTTAAAAAGTCCACGTTGCCCTCTTTAACACAGACTACTCGTTATTTGTTTTATCTTATTGGCATAAATTAAATTTAAGCAAAATTTAAAAATTTTAATGTAGATGTATAAAAATAAACAAACTCACCTAAATTCTGGCTGCCTACAGCTCAATCTCTTAGACTTAGTCAAAATATTTGATACTCTACACAATGTCTATAAGACGACTGAGCCGCGGCACGCTACCGTGTTTACAAGAAGTTATTGATAGTGTGTCAACTCACGCGCACCTCTGCTACTTGCCCTGTTCTCGTCTACATTTTTTAACATTTAATACATTTTACTTGTGATTTTGATTTTAATTATAAATTATTATAATGCAGGCCACATCACTTCTTAAAAAGGCAGAGGGCACTGTCACATTAACTGTGTGTAATCCAAATCAAAAACAAGTGGCTGAGGATGAAGAAAGAAAAGCCAGAGGAGAAGTTATTGAAACAAAAGGTAAAAAATTGTTTTTTGAATTTTAACATTATTACAAATTTTTATTGAGGAATAAATTATTAAGTAAAAATTTTTTTTTTACTAGATGCAAAGAAAGAGCCAGAAAAGCCAAAAGAACCTGAACCGCCAGCAGATCCTAAAGATTGCAAAATCAAAGATAGCAAAGATACAACAATCGAATTTCCCAAAGATAAAGATAAGCCCATTGGCTTTTCTGTCGTTGGAGGAACCGATACGCCTTCTGTAAGTTCTGTTTCTTTACAGTTTGCTATTAAGCAAATTATTTGTAAATCATTTAATTATATCGATTCTATTAATTTTCCAGACTGGAGTGTTCATTCTTGATGTGTTCCCCGACGGTGCGGCAGGTAAAGATGGCCGACTTCAACCAGGTGATCGCATAGTCGATATAAATAAGGAAAGCTTCAAAGCCATGGAGCACGAAAAGGCATACCAAACAGTCTTGAGAATTACTCAGGGACCCGTAAGTTTATATAGGTTTTAATAGTACATTTAAATAATTTTCAAAGCGTAATTTCTGTACGTTTCTTTTTAAACAGATCATCATGATAGTTCACCGTAATGAAAAAGAAGTCGAAGAGTTTGAAGTAGAACTTACGAAAAAATCAGGCAAGGGCTCGGGCCTCATTTTGATGGGATACAAGAGTGGCAAGGGCGCTTACGTATCTGAAGTGGTAAGATGTCAAAGATATTTTATATACTTTCAATGTGGAATACTTTATAAAGTCATAATTCCTAAGCACGACGAATTTTGCAATAAATGTTGAAAAAAAAAATATTAGAATTTCAAAAAATGTATAAGTTTTTATAAAAGTTGATTTCTTGTAATTAAATAATTTCAATATTTATCCAATAATTATCTTTCGAAAAATCAGTCGTTCATTAAAAGTATAAAAAAAAAGGAAAAATAAGTTTGTCAAACACAAATCTTAGTAGCTACTTAAGCATACTTCACGAAACCAGAAAAGTAAGATTTTTCCATCGATTCCCAAGCGATCAATTACACATCGATCTGCATAAATTCCAGCGAGGCAATCGTGGCCGAGCGATCTAGCGCAACGCCCGAGAATTTCAATCTCCCTCTCTTACACACTGACGCACCTCCTTAACCATACCCCAGCAGCAACACAGCGTCAATCTCCTTAATTATAAATGGGCCCATTGAAATTTGCGCAGGTGGCCGGGGGCAGCGCAGCGGAGAGCGGAAAAATCGTGAAGGGCGACAGAATCGTGGCGGTCGGCGGGCAAGACCTGCGCGAGGCCCCAGTCGAGGATATTGCACTTCACGTGAAAGTCTCCAATCCGGTGCAGCTGAAGCTGCTCAGATACAAGTCCAAGTGACAGGTGAGTGCGCCAAGCCCGCCGGGTTCCCACAACCACTTTTCCCTCCGCGCGCGCTCGCGCTCAGCGAGAGGACCAAAAGAGCCGCTAGCTTTAAAAGCCGGCTTGCGTAACGAGCCAGCTCGATTCTTAATGCGTAAGCGTGTGCGCGCCTGCTGTTAGGCTCGAGGATGAATTGGACAGGTCGAAAGCAGAGCTTGGCAATTCACGATGCTAAAATCGCTACGCGGCCGTTCGATCTGAATCGCGCATTTTTTCGAATGTGGTTTAAAGTTTGACTTTTTACTGGCGGCTAAAGTAATTGACAAAGACCAGTTTGTACAAACTTACCGTTTGGTATTACTGTTAAGAATTTTCCTCATGTAAATCGGTTTAGTTTAATAAAAAGCCTTTCCTTTAATGCAACAACCCACGATGTTTCTTACATAATAAAGTTCATTCACGTAATTGAAAAGGTTAAAACAAAACTTGAGTAAATTGCTCGTTATTATTCAACGCAAAACCTTGCAGACTTTTCCGATCGAAACAAACCTATAATAAACGCTTTCAAATCTCAACGAAAATGAACTTTTAAGCGCTCACATAAGCATCGAATCCCCGGCGGGCTTACGAAGTCGCCAAAGTCGCTAATAGCCTTTAAAGAAACAAGCCAACCATTTCCCAACTCTAAACGGATTGGCGCTAGCTCGAAACGCAGCCAAGCCGCGCACGATTTTCCCTATCCGCGCGCAACTTTTATATGTACATTCTCAATTCGCTCGCATTGTTCCCTATATATACATTCGCCAATCGTCGCTCGCTCGCTTTCTAATGAGGATTCGGCTAATTATGAATTTGCATAAAAGCACGTTCCGCTGAGCGTATACACTTACTCGTCGGCGATCGTGTAATCGCCGCTGCACGCGCACAGCCGCGTGTTACGCGATTCGTTTTCCTCGAGGGACTCGCTTTGTATATAGCTCTAAGTAAGTATGCAGCGCGCGAACGGCACGAGCCCTGGCTCTTTGGGACGGTTTTAAGCGCGGCGGGCTGCTTAAAGGCGCGTTTATTTAATGCCGCCGATTGACAAGTGCCTCATAAACGCGGGCTGCTTTCGCAAATGAAGATATTTTGCGCGCCTGGAATGCGCGCGAATGTATAAATAGAGGGCGATGAAAAGCGCGCTTTTTACGCCGCATTCCGCGCTGTTTATTTGCATGGAGTTTTAATGCACCGCTTTAAACTGGCCGAGTAATTACGGGGGACGCTGAGGTTTAATTGCGCGAATTTCAATTGAAATGAGGGAGTTTTTTGCGCCTTTTAGTTTCAAAATCGCCGATTTTCCCACTGACGATTTTAAATTCATGAATTTTGGTGGTCAGAAAAAATAATAAAGTCACATGTAATTGATTCGCAGGGTTCTGCAGGCGGAACTCTAAGGCGACATCTCAACCCAAGGATGACTACTGCATCGGCCGCATAGCGATGCCGGCGCGAGGGACTCTAGTGTGATATATACGTACGATTAAAGTTATAAGATACAGCGTAGTTTAAAGCGAAATCAAACCAAAGAGAAAAAAAAAAGAAAAAAACAAAAAATGACGAAAAAATATGAATGCGTTCTATATAAGGTCTCTTTTGTAAAGTGCGCTACGAAACGTACTGTTTTTAAAGTACTTTCAGAATATTACGTGAAAGAACGTCAAAAGACGAGTGAGAAAATGGCCAGCGAAGTTTCACAGACGCGTTGGTTTTTAGTCCTTGTTAACCATTAAGATTATTAAGGTTAATTATTATACATAGGTATATATAAATACAATTATATCGTCTAGAAAAAAAAAGTATATATAAAGTACCGAAAATCAAGAGATATATAAATAATAAATAGCTTGCTCAGCTGTTAATTACTGTTAATAGAATCGAGCACTGCACACTATGTAAAGTCGGGAATAACCGAGTTTTAATGACGATTTATAAAAAGAAAGTGACAAACGTTGAAAATCACTACATCCAATTTCGTTGAACTCTTATGTGAAAGACGATACAATGAAACAATGCATGACAATTTTATCTAAAAACATACAGAAGAGAAAGATTTTAAAATAAGCACACTTTCTAATTCAGTCGATATTACTTTCTGTTTTAACAGTTATTGTCAAAAACCTCTCACTTCAAGTGCTAATAAACTTTTAAATATCTGTTCTACATGAATTTTTGCGTATATTATAATTTTTTTAGCCACAAACATTAGAAAGTTTAATAGTGGCTTGTTTTAAACAATTTTTCTCTCAGTATGTGCTAAAATACGTACTCTGACTCTGCACTACCGAAGTTACAATAATTGAAAAATAAATGACAATGTACCTAATTAATAACTTTGATTTTGGTACTATGTAAGGGTAGAGACCTTAGCGACTATAATATGAATTAAGTGAGTAAATAACGTCATAATGATCGACTGGTTTTATTTTGCTTATGATTTTCTAGTACGAACAACAAAGCGAACTACGCTTAGATTTTAAATTTATAAATGTTTTGAAGTTACTTGTGAGTACACAATATCTTATAATGTACTTTTTACGTTTTTTAATGGTCACTAAACTGAAAATATTATAGTGTACGAATAAACTGCATTTAAACAGATACCCCAGGTAAAGAAGGAAATTATACGTCGCAAAAGGTGTGATTATATCACTAAAAATAACAAAAAAAAAAAAAAACGTAAAATTTTACATATAAGGATTGCATTTAATATGATTATACATTCCGAAAAATTACACTGAGAATCGTTGCCAAGCACACTTTTACATTTAAAATCAATATTAACATACAGGGGACCAAATTAGTTCGTATTTTCCCAGCTTTGCTTTAATTCAAACAAAAATTGTAACACCAGCTCTGAAATAATTAACTCTTACAACTAAAGCTCCTTACGGGGACAGTTTTGATTCTAAAAGCAATCAAGCCGCCAAAGATTTTCAACACCACATATATATATTCTCAGTGTAATTGTCGAGAGAAAAAAATTGGGTTTATATATAGGTATACATCGCACTCGTGTAACTCAGTTTTCCGATCAAGCACATTTCGGATGCACGCCGCTTTGCCATTAGATATGAACTCGCTCTCGTCGCTCGCGTAACGTCCTAATTCGAGGCTCGAAGTCCATTTAAGGATCCGATTGCCGGCCAATAAAGCAGCACCAATCAAGCGCGACCCAAGATGTATAGACAGAAGTATAGGAGCCGCATAACGAGCACTGAACCGACTGCCTAGTTTTTTTCTTTCTTTCATCAGGGGGAGAGAATTGCTTTTATGGTCGTACGCCCGGTGGCTAACCATTAATGTGTACGGGCCGTTGAATTTTCCGTAATCACTTGATTGTTGCGCGCGCGCGCGCGCATGTGTCCAGATCGAATGCATATATAGTAACTATGCTTTTGCGCGAGATTAGTGCCACGGCTGAATTGAGGCGCGGACTTGATTTTGCGGGGATTGAATTATTATTTTTCTATATGATTGCACACGCTGAATTTTGATTGAACGTAGAAAGCTTCGCTTTTAAGGGCCTTTTTCCAATGAAATTGTATTGCCGATTTTTTCTATGACGGTGGGGATTTTTGTAAAAATTTTTATTGTCAAGGAAGATGATGTTTCTAAACCTTTTAGACGATCGGTGACCTCGTGATGACTATTTAAAAAGAAGGTTTTTTCGTAAATTGTATAACAAAATAATTACCGTACTGCGTATACAACAAATTTGTGAATATTGTAAAATTTTACGAAGGAAATACAAATTATGACTATACCGATTATTATATTAAAAGAATAGCGAACATTCTAAGGTATATACTTATCAAATCGATAATGTGTACATACTGTAATTTCTCAAATCTATAAGCGATAAGTAGTAATCATAATTATAAAATGAAGGGAAGGCAATAAGTAGTTGCCAAAGTAATCTCTACTTACAGAGACTATTATATAAATTTCTATTTCTAAATTGAATATATTTAAACAAATTTTTTTAGATATTATATATATATAATAAAGATTAAGAGTAACATTGACGATAGTAGAGACATTAAAAAAAAAAAAATCCTATCAGATATTTATATTCCACCAAAGAAACTCAGCAAGTAAAGTGAAATAGATAAGAAATAACGAAAATCCTTTCGAAATCCATCGACGTCGTGTTCCAAACAATAAACCTATGCATTTGTAAGCATCTTGTAGTT
>UELX01006177.1:0-11516 GCA_900480035.1 Eupelmus urozonus | reverse complement strand
AATATCCGCAATTTATTAAAGATAATAATGTACTAACGGCAATTTAACAGTAACACTATATTAAAGAACTAAATTGAATTTTTTATTTTAGCTTCAAGAATTGATCAAAGGCACAGGAATTTATGTAAATCGAAATTCCTTAAGAAATTCTCTGATCAATCAAAGTACGCAAACTACGCTCGCAAGATCTCTTATGGAAATTGTTTTTACAAAAGAAGCCTTGGGTAAATGCACGGTTAGAGGAAAGAAGGGAAAAAGGCCAGGTCTTGACCAAGATGGAGTGAACGCCGTTCTTTGTAAGTTTGATTATCTGTGAAATTTTACTTTTTGATTGAAAAATTTATTGATTTCAAGTAAATATAATTAATTTGATAACCGTTTCAGCGTATGTGCATCAATATGCTAAAAAACAACAATGGATAGCAGTAGATGACCAGAAAATAATTATAAGCTTAAGCCGTCAAGTCGTTGAAAAAAAACAAACCGTTGCAGTAAATGAAAAAGTATTTATAAAAGAAGAGCCAAAATAAGTTAAAACTAAGGTTAAAAAATAAGGTTAATTGTGTTTGTTTCAATAAGTACTATTTAAAATGAATAAAATTTAAAAAATAAAATTTTATAAAATTTGTATAAAAAATCTTTTTTTAGGAAATTTTTATCAAAGTTTTATATGACCAATTCTTTATAAAGATTTTATAAAAAATATTTTATAAAATTTTTATAAAATCCTTATAAAATTTTTTTACTTGGGTCGACCTTTATTCCAGACAATAAAAAACTATTACATAATGAATAACTCATTTTATTACGTTAACAACCTAATCAAAATAAAAGCTAATCACAAAGAGAGCCTCGAAAAACGTCAAGCCATTAAAATTAATTTCGTCCCTTATCATACACATCTCCATCGAACAACTCCTTTGTCGACAAGCCCATCACCGCAAGCCAAAAAGCCTGGCTCAAAATAATATTAAATCAGCGTCATCGACATTGCAGCCGCGTCTCCGGCATCGATTCTAATTATTGTCCTCTCTCAGCTCGTCAAAGACCGGCTCTATCTACTGCTCCCTTCCGGCGAAGTTTTCATCGCGTGCGCGCTCGCGTCCGCGCGCCGGAATATCTTGGCCGAACAGCCGAGCTTCCCAAATAGACACACTCGCGCAGACACAGAGAGAAAGAGACGCCGAGAACACACGGGCTGCGCGTATCAGTGCGGACCATATGCTCGACGACTGCAAAGTCGGCAGCGCGCGCTCATTGGCTCGCTCTCTCTCTCGCATCTCATTTCTCTCTCCCACTCTCCTTTCGACGACTTTGAGGAAACTTGCGGTATAACGACGAGGAGAGCGCGCGCCAGCCGGCGAATTGCCTCTTTGAATTCATCCTCTCCACCCTCTCGAAAGACGCCCAATTCCGGCCTGATGCGCCACCGCCGCCACCGCCGAGGTATTATCCCCTTGTGAAATCGTCATTGCGAATTTCGCGAGCTCGTTCGGCCTCACTGCAGCGCGCTCTCGCTTTTCCTCTTTACCACCAGCGAGGCCTGCGCTCAATGTGCCGGCCGGATGATTTAGCAAGATTTTATACACGCCCTCCTGGATGCGTATGATCCTTTTAAAAGCTCAAATCTGATATCGAGAGCGGGGAAAAAGCAGCGGGAGCTTTTGAATGTCCTCGCTAAATGCCGCTCGCTGTTTAACGCGGCGTGAAAAGATCATGCATAATTATTTTATTTTCGCGAGCGGTTCTGCTTTGCGTTTTATAAAATATACATAATGGCAAATTAATTCCGCGTCGTTAAAAATTAATCAAACGCTGCAATTTCATTTCCCTTATAATTGCGAAATTCGATTGCATAAGTCTCGCCTACTTCGTTAACTCGAAACAAACGGCTCGTCATCCCCTCTAAACGAGTAACCTTCTTTTATTACCAATCTTTTTTTTTCCTCCGACCCACCGGCGCTCGTTCCTCTCTTTATTGAAAGAAAAAGCGGAGGAACTGGCCTCCACTACGCGCGCCATAATTAAAAGTAAATAATCACCGCGCATCGGACGACTCCGTTTCTTTTCGCGACACGCCAAGGCGAATCCTTTTACTTTTCTCCGAGACACCCTTCCCTGTCTCTTTCCGCGGTGATTGCTCGGAGAAAATAATTAAGAGGCTCGGGGCTGGCTTGACAGTGGAAACAATATCCCCGCTGGAACGTTTTAAAAAGCGATTCATCGGGCTGAAAGAAGCGCTGCGGACACACGAGGTTCAAATATTTGTCGAGCCGGGCTGCCGTAAGTGCGAGGATGGTTTTTTTGCGACGGCTGGAATGTAGGCTTTGCCAATTTTCAGTTTTTTCTCTGGATTGTTCGGTGCTTTTTCTCTGTGATTGATTCGTTTGTAGGTATGGAGTAGAGGAGAATTGGCTTAACTGATCTTGATATGCAGTTTAATTCTCAGAGTATTTTTCAAGATAAAAAAATGATAAAATAGTGTATATATTTTTTCTAAAATATTCGATATCAAACATACAATTCAATTTTACCATATCCAAAAGATAAAATTTAGTTGTTATTTGGCTGAATCAACTCAAGAGCAAAAGTCAACAACCGTCCTGAATAATCAAAGACACTGCACACAATAATCGCCTCCAAGCGTCTCTTCCACCCCAAGCTTCCACTCGTTTTCGTCTCTAGCAGCACGCGCGGCGCTTAATCGTCCGGCGCGAATATTTTTATCGTCGTCGCCGTCATCCCTCGACCCTCTTTAAAAGGGCGAAACGCTTTCTTGCGGTGGCTTACAAAGTGCACCGCGGCGAGCTTATCGCGAAGAGGCACTCGTGTGTGTGTGTGTGTGTGTGTGTGTGTTTCGTGCAAAGCCGAAAGACAAACAAAGCCACTTTGATCAGGCAGCAACCCCTCCGGATGTCCTTGGCAAAAAGGAGGTCCTTTGACCTCACGGCCCGTCGAGCAAAATAATAATTAAGTACCGCGACTGCGTTACTTTCAATCTCCTGAAATTTCTCCCGCTCTTTGCTCTCTTGGCTTCTTTGTTTTAGCGTTCCTGCGAGATTAATAGGAAGTTACGAATTTCTCGGTTAAACGTACTGATGATTGATTGAAAAAGTAGGTTAAATAAATAATAGGTATTTAAATTTAAATACCTTAAGTGATGATTAATTTCGGAGTTGAAAAATATTTGAGATAACTGCAAGTTAGGATTGATATGATAGCGAATGAAGTAGTGTTTTGATTAATAACTGCTTACCTGTTGGAGGAAAATTCAAAGGAGTATGACTTAATTAAGGTGAGTGACGTTGTACATCGAGTCTCTGGTAACGAGATTTCGCGCGCTCTAGCCCAAGAGCTTCTCTCTCTGCGATAACCTGCGCCGGTCTTGTCTTTTCTTATACGCTTTCTCCGCTGTTCCTCGCTTCTGCTTTTCAGCCAGCTTTAAACTTTTCCCCTTATCTATTGTTATAAGCGTCATGTATCTCTATCAGAGTTACTTATACTCCGCCTCTATTTATATCCCACTAACTAGAAGAGAATTATGGATTTCACTGAAAGTTTCAGTGATAGAATCAAAATTAGGTAGAATCATCGCAACTATCTCTTGGTTCTTCAATTTTAGAACAAAAAGTAATGGAATTACTTCTGTAGTACTAGTCGGTGCCTATTCCTATTACCTCTCCCTAATCACCCTTCCAGTAGCGATTTTAGCGTATTGGATGAAGAATAAATTATATTTAGTTTCTCTCTCCCTCCCACTCTCACCGCGGCGATAACGTCATAACTTTATAGAACCAGCCGCATCAGCGGGGGTGTGTAACGTTCGGCGCTTAACGCGGCGACACAAAGCTTGACTGAGGTGCGGGCGCGCTTCTTTCTCGAAACTCTCGGCAGCGTAATGAATTTCGTTAGTTGTCTCTCTCCCTCTCTCTCCGGAACTTTATGCAATATTGCCCGCGTGACGGAGATAATTTCCGTTATACGACCACGCCGCCGTAAGAGAGGGACCGACTCGGAAAGCGCCAGTGCATAAAGGCTTTTATGCGTACTTTTGCACCCTGCGCTCTCTCTCTCTCTGCGTGCGCGGATGCATTTACGCCAGCGGCGCCGTGGTGAAATTTGAATAATTATTTTGCCATGCGCCGGCGCTGAAGCTGTGAGAGGGTTGAGTTATTTTTATTCGAAACTAATTTTTTGGCTTCAATCCTGCATTTAGGCGGTGTGTTTATACTTTTAAAAGAAGGGCCGCTCCATAGTGATTTCGGGAGCCCCGGCAATCTTGGAAACGGCTTAAGTATTCACATTTTAAATTAGCCTGCAACCATTGACAGAGCCGTAAATTTACATTAAGTACCTTAAATTCGCACTCGCGAGCGGAAACGCACGCGCGGAACGAGCGCGGACTTCATTCATCACACTTAATGCATCCAATTATGCGTAAAAGCGTTAACGTTCCTTCCTGCTTGCCGTCCAGCGTAAAAAAAAAACACAACCAGCCGCGTAAAAAAAAAAAACAAACGCTGAATTACGCATCTTTCTCGCGGTCGGAAAAAATACCCACTATCGCGGAGAGCTCGCGCATGCGTAGACACATGCATAAAACACAGACGCCCGGGCCCGTGAAAATGCAAAGTTTAATGGAATTTTTCCCGCCTCTTTTTTGCTGCAGGTAAGAGCGAGCTTGCGCGGACGCAATTTCGCAGCCCTAGAATATGCACGCACCTGGCCTCTCCCTCTCGCGTAAGGGTGGGCTCTCCGCTTGCCGAGGTGGTAAGTAAAGAGAGAGCCAAGCGCGCGATGAAAGAGCGAGCCGCTTTTATTTCTAATTGCATCTCGAGATAATGTAATACCTTCTCCGGCGCGTATCTTTTAAAGTCGTCCCCTCTGAGCGAGCGGAATTACGCGCCGGGAGGAAAGGGAGAGGAGGGGGCAAAAAGCAGGGCGACAATCGCGATTAATTTTTCCTTGGATTTAACGACGCGTGCGACAAGCGCCGAGCGCGGTTAAAATTCATTTTTGAAGCTTTCTTTCTGAGCCTGGCGTTGCTCGTATGCTCGCTTTCAGCGCGCGCGCGCTAGCTTTTTTGCGGCTGTCCCCGCCAGTGGCGGGGCGCAGACAAATGACTTTTTTTTACGTGCGACTGAAAGGACTCTTGAACATTTTCCCGGCTTTAAATTTGATATGCTTTGTGCTGATAAATCCATTGTTTTCTTTTTCCATTTATATTTAGCCGTTGTCATTCGATCCTTGTATTTCGGATGCACAACAAAATCGTACCTGCAATCACAAAGTTTGGAAAAAAAGCAGACGCTAAAAATCCAGTCGAACGAATAATCCAACACCACGGCTGGTTTAACAGTCAATCTGCCTAAATCCCGAAAGCAATAGACGAGCGCGTTATATCCCCAACCGCACAACTCGGGCAGCGCTCCACTTCAATTACGCAACAGCCAAAAATCCCCGGGCAAAAGCCCATCAAACCCTCACTCGAATCCCGAATCTCCAGCTCTCCGCAGCCGCACACATAACACTTAATACCTGGCCGTCCTCGGCTCGAGGCAAGTCAAATCCGAAGGGCAGGGCGGCGACGTCGGTTTAGCCGCGCTGGCGGCGCGCTCATAACCAAATTGCATAATAGCGATTCGGTGCCGGGGGCTTAGCTCGCGCTCTCGCAAGTACGTGAGCGTTAAGGGGAGGTGCGAGCCGAGCGGGCGGAAACCGCACTAATTCTAAGCCCTGGACACGAGATTTAATACGATTACCGTACGAATTCGCGCTGGCCGCTTTTAGCTGCGGGGAAAACTGCGCCTCGGCATTGTCCGCTCGTCGCGCGCAGAAATGGATGACAGTCCGCCGGCCGCATCTCCGCGGAAATTTTCGGACCTGCTAATGGCCAAGCGCCATTCGCGACGATTTCCGACGGGGGGTTCTGGAGAATTTTCTCTCTTCCTTCCTCTCGCTAGCTGCGTGTAACCTGTTGCGAAATTGCGCGTGGTGAGGAGAGAGAGAGAGAGTTGAAGCGAATTATATATTTCGGGGGATTTCGGGGGGATTTTCGTCTGTTGCCGCGACATTTCGCCTGCAATTTTAATGCCAGTTTTTCGCTGAGGGATGGCTGGAATTTAGTTTGAATTGGCGCTAGTTGGAGTTTTAAATTGTAAATCCAATTTTCATCTTGACAGTGGTATTCAAATTTTGTGCAGGGATTTATGACAATGGATGTCTTACCGAACGCAACTCATTCTACTAAACGGTCGAAAAAATTTCAATCACAATCAGAAGATTGTCAAAATCAAGCAAAGATGAATTTTTCAAGCACCAATTCACATCGAAAGCGATCTAATCTGAGAAGCTCTGGGGCTCCCTCGCGATTAATTTCCGAGATATCGCACCTTAAGAAGAATAAATGGGATCATTCCAATAATTAGCAGCTCCACAGCACTCGTTATTAGAGAATCGTAATATACGGTGGGAAGTTAAATTACCATCAACGCATCGATTCCCATTAGCCTCTTCCTTGACTATAACCTTCCAAGGCGCACGCTCGTCCCAAATAACCAGTCGCCGTATGAAATTCGCCTTTTGCGGGAGGAGGAGGAGGGCAGTTCTCTCTCCCTCTCTCCATTGAAACTTGGCGAACAATGACTCCAGCCGCGGAAAGTACCTGTCGAAAGCGCTGAAAGTAGGAGCGAGAAAATCAAGTTGAAGGACTCATTGTAGCACGCGAACGCCGAGCGCTCGCAGAATGAAACATGGACGTCGGGAAAAAAGTGAGCGCGCGGGCGCACGAAAAATGAGCTGCGCATTTATTCTATCCTTTATGAACTACTAGCTCCCTCTCTCTCTCTCTCTCTCTTGCTCTTTCACTTTCTCTCTTTTCTTCTTCCTGGTACATTGCGACTGGCTCGTTTTCTCGCTTACTTATGAATCTTAATTCTTCACATCCGACTGGGAAATTGTAATGGGGAGAACAGCGAGTTTATTAAATTTTAATGCTTGCCCCGATTACGATTACATCTTCTTAATTTTGCTCCTTGAATGTACATTTTTTCTTCATCTCAGAAATTCAAATTTCCATTTATAAATATTCTTATTTTCTAACTAAAATTAATATATTATGAACAAAGTAAATTTGATTAATTTAAGCATATCGAAAAAAAATATGTTAAATACGCTTATGCAAAATTAGCTCAGCCAATATCAATCAATAAGTCATCGACCAGCGCTCGCTTACTCATAGCCCGAACAAAAAACTCCAGCCCTCATTTTTTCCATTCCCCGCCCCAATATTTACCTACAGGCCTTGCCGAGACAAAGTAGTCGATTTTGTAATCCGATACAAGCCAGTCCCCCCTGTAACTCCGCGTGCGAAATAGTAAAAGGCGCACCCACGCGTCGCAGCTAAGCAAAAAGTCGTAAACATCCTCGTCGCGGCATAAAACAGCCCTGCACGCTACTATCGCCTGCGAACTAACGTAGTTTTTCTCACTTTGTAAGTTGCTCCATAAATTATCCCCCCTTTCTTTGCGGCCCTTGGTGATTTTCGTACTTACGGCGGTGCGCGGCCTGCTTTCCGAGTAATATGAACGAGTCTCGTGCTACGTTACAATTTGCCGGGGCCGTGAACGTCGCCCTGTCCTCTTTGGGGCTCGCTTCACGCGGCAGGAGATATTACCATCTCCTGCGGCGCCCGTCTGCTCTTCGTTCTGTTTTTAAGCCACCTAAATTCGGAGCTTTTTCCACGGGCAGCGAGTGTCCTGGATAACCGTGAGGTACCTTGGATAAAGTTCGGGATGCCTGCTTTCATCTGGAGCAAGGTATAGGGTTGTAGTTTCGGAGGAGATTAGTTTGGGATAAAGTTTTTGGATTTACGACGGGTTGAATTGTAAATTTTAAGTTTGAACATATTTTTCGATTCCTTCGTACTTTTTTATTGCATTTTTGTTAAATTTATCTTATAATTTGGTAATAATTAACGATTAGCCCAAGTCCATTAGTAAAACAACTGTCCTACAGCCACCCCGTCAGAACTATTAATTTTTCCCGCTACGAAATTTAATTCCACCAGCCATCGAGCGACAAAACAGAGAGACTCCGCGGATTAATCCCAAGCTAAGATCATCTCTCCGTCTTCCCCCGAGCCGGGCCACTCAACTCGCAGAGCTCGCAGCATTCCCAAAGGTTAATTAGCGAATTCGAGGCCACTAATTCGCTGAATAGATTCTGACTCCTCGAGGATAGAGCCGAAGGGAGCGCGGGCTCAGGCCGGCCGCGTGACGTCAAACTTCACTCGCCAGCCCCAAAGACAATCGTCGTCAAGACGCTCGCTTTTGCGCGCGGATTAAAGGGACAATGCTTCCCGCGCCCGAGAAACACGACGGCGGCCGGCCGGGAAAGATAGTAGGGAGCTCGAGGAGGTCCCGAATCGAGGGAGATGAAAATAATAACGGTCGTCGATCCTAACGACAATGCCTGGCTTGGAGAGCTGAGGAGGGTGGGGTTCTTGAGAATAATTAGTCCGATTCGCCGAGAGGGATTCGATAAGATTACGAAGCCAAAATACACCTGGAGCTGAGTGTTGACTCTGCCGATGGGAGGTGTCAGTGGCAAATGTTGTGGAATGAGGGCTTCTTTTGGATTAAAGCGAGCTTTCTACAAAATTATTTTGTTTTCTTATTATATTATATGGGAAATACATTCTCGTTACTTTGGGGAATGTACAATTAAGCGCTGCAATAACCGGAATTAATTAGCTTGGAATTTTCTAATTATGAATAAATGCTTTCTGTATCGAGAACAGAAACTCGCGTATGTTGAGAATCAAACAAGTTGGATAGACGAATGTGTAAACGCGAATAATTGGCTCTATTCAAATACTAAACTAACTAGGTATTCAGTAAATACTCTGAAGATTCGCCGACCAGCGGCAGCGAGCTTTGATAGACTTGTTGAATATTAATTATGCAAACATCCAGCTAGTTTGTTTGATTAACAAAACGCCAAAAGATAATCTCATAATTAAAGTATAGATCTACACACTTATTCGAAACTATATCCATTCCTAAAAAGAAACAGCTGAAATAACAGTATAAAAAGCTCCGGCCCAGTCAAAGGTGCGTTTGAAGTGAAAAAACAAGTTTGATGAGAAGGCTACGAGCTAAGTCACGCAGCATCATTAACTCCAGCTAATTAATGACTCGAGCAGAGAGAGATCCGCGGCTACGGAGTCAGACTAATTAGCGCAGCGACGAACCGCCGCCAGTCTCTCTTTCCCAATTAAACTCGCTCCTCAGCATCTGGCAAAACGCAAAATTTCGCAATCGATCGTGGACCCGGGGAAATCAATAGCTCGCGCGCTTGCGAGACGCCGGCTACGCGACGACAAAGACATAGCTTCGCTTCGAGTATCAGAAGCGCGCCGAAGGAGACTAATGGAGAGTGTAAGGTTGACGCGCTTGCGGTTTCGCGCGCTAAGCAGCGCCGCGTTAGAGCAACCGGATATGACGTCATCAAGGAGCGGCTGCGCGTAGCAGTCTCTCGTCCTCTGCCTTTGTTCCTGCGCGCGGAGGAGGGAGACAGAGAGACTGGCTGCTGCTGCTGCTGCTGTGCGAGCCAGGAATCCCATCAAGAAGTTGCGCCCGACGGTTCGGTTAATAATGCCGTCAACCCGCGCGTTCGCGCCAACCAAAAGCGGATCTTCCAGGAGGGGGAGGGGGGGTGGAGTGTCGCCTCGACTTAAGGTCGCGTGCGCCGGCAATTTTAGCGGGGCTATTCGCTTGAGATATGAGATGTTCGGCTGCGTGCGGTTTTGTATTTTGGGGAGGCTGGGTTTTAGCTGCGCCTTGGATGCGAGCGCTAGTTTGCCTGGTAATTATTGGGTATAGGGTTGGTATCTGAGAGAAAGAGTGCAAATGTGAAAAGCAAAAATATTTTTAATTACTGTTTATAAATATTGTAGAATATTTACAGCACCTGCATCAATCGGAAAATGACATAAATTTTTATACTGTATAAATAGATTTTTTCAATCTTTGAATATACGTTTTGTAAGAACGTATGTTATTTGAAAAATTTATTTATTGTACAAATTTTTTCGACATATGTAGAAAGTGTTCAATATTTGTATAAATTCTGTTAATATCACTAAATTTTTTTTCCGTCGAAAAAATATGTGAATGTAAAAATTGCAGCGCATAAAGGTATCAACAAAATTTCACAGCTTATTTAGCGATCTTCCACGAATCGAGCATTCACCGTCAGAAAAAAAGGCTGCGGCTTGGTCGGGCAGCGCTTTAAGCAGGCTAAACACTCGAGCGGCATTGTAAAGAAACATCTCCTCTGGAGGGCTTGCGAGAGCGACACTCTAAAGAAGCCTTTCAAGATTTGCTCCTCGAAAAAAAAGCAGGCCAGACTCTCCCGCGCGCTGAGCATTCGTTTACTCGCTCGTCGTCGCGCCCCCCTCACGCTCGAAGTTTACTCGTTAACGGCTCGCTCGCGCGAAAACTTTGCGTCATCCGCGAATTAAGGATGCTGCGCTGCGAATGAGCGATCGATCCGTTATGGGAAAATTCAATTTTCCGTTGTATTAAAATAATTGCGCCGATGACAAGAAGAGTGACCTTCGGTCTGTAATGACGGTTATTACGCCGAAGTGTGAGAAAATTTTTGTCATTAAATTGTTAAAAGTCGCGAGAGTGATTACATCTTGATTAAGGTCATGTTGGCAGTCTATTATGGAGGATCTTTTGCAGGCGCAATTATATTGAAATGATACGCGATTATTAGGCGCGAATACAATGTGTTAAAAAACAATGATTGCGCTTTTATGTAATGTAGCTGGAAACACCTAATAAAGAGTTTTTATTTATTACAAATCTATGTATTACAATAATATTGATAACATTCTGGCAAGATAATAGATCGCCAAAAAAAAGATCTTCATTCATGTTCTTTACATAGATATAACGGGCAAGTGGAAAGTGCCGAGTTCGGTCAGCCGCGCCCGCCACCAACGATACTAAATCCAGTCCCCTCTTTTTCATTCACCTCCAAACTAAAAAAAACAAAATAGCTGTCGAGCTCATTAGATACCTCGCCCAGGCGTTCATTAATCGCAACGGAAGCGAGACGTACACATCAATTCGTACGGCAGGACCAGACTCGAGGCGCTTTTTTTGCTCCTGCCGCGCGCGGAAGATGAAGAAGGGAAGAGCGGCACAGAGCCAGACGGGCCGAGAGCTACTTAAAAGTTTTTAAGTGTTCCCTAACTAACGTTACGAGGCGATTATTCGCGTTTAGCCCCGTCGCTGCGCGAAGAATCGCCGCTTTTTTCACTCGTCGCCGCGACGTATCCGTTGCGCTTGGCTTTAAAAATCAAATTTCGCGCGACTATCGGCGGGTAAACGAAAAGTTTCACGCTGTATATCCAGCCACCTGCCGAAGCGCGTCAGGGGGCGTTAAGATTTAAATAAAACTTCCCTATGACTCGGTTCTCTCGCTTTGCGACTCGCTTAAGC
>UELX01006176.1:0-11522 GCA_900480035.1 Eupelmus urozonus | reverse complement strand
CAATGATAAAGTAGTGAATTTTTTACTATTTGTTAGTAAGAATTCCACTAAATAGTACTTAGTGGAGCATTTTGCACCATTTAAAATTTACAGAGTACATATCCAGGTGAAATTGAATATAAAACTACATGAATATAAAATTGAAGCAGGTTGTAATTGAAACATACTAAGAGTAAACGAATAATACACCTCCCAGAAGTATCAGACTCAGATATGTTTTGCTAAATCAACAAAGATTACAGTTCTATCGAGCGAGGTAAGTTTTCCTAAGACACGGAAAATTCAAGAGTGCATACGTTTTATGAGGCGAAGGGACGGAGAAGGGAAAGGAAGCAATGTGTGAACGAAAGGGGATCGACAATGGATCGTTTTCTATAACTCAAAGAAATTTACTGCTTCTTTTTACCGTGGTGAGATCGAGAATACAGAGGTACATCTTTTAGATGGTAAGCAATTAAACGACAGGTTACTGCTGAACCCTCGTCGGCCTTTTATGCCACGAGCACGCCTACTTAGTAGAGAAATTCGATTTCTAGGAACCTTTTACGGCTCAAGTTTTTATTATAAAATTAAAAATACCAAACGAATTGTTAAATTTTATTATAAAATTAAATGACCTAACGGAAAATTAAAAGGATGCCGTACTTGAAACAGTATAGATGGACTATTTAAAAAATAAAAGTTCGCATTTTTTTTCTATTGCATATATTAATGTAAATACGTAGTTAAATACAACGTTACATAAATAAAATATACTTCCTTAATTCTATTCTAATGAGGAGTGTTACAACAAGAATCTATTTAACTTTAACAATAATTTTTAATATTATCAAATGGATAATTTTACTCCCGTTTTGGCTAACGCTAGTTCTCCGCGTTGAAACGAAACGAAAGAAAAGTAACTTGCTATTGAAAACGATTTCATTCTTTACTGTAATAATGCAATTTACGTATGTATACATTTTGTGTGTATGCAAGCATTCACCCATATTCAGCATCTGGTGGTGAGCGTACCATAGATCCCTTCTCGTAACTTCGATGCTTCAGCTTTTTTTTCATTAAACTGAGGCTCACATCAGCTCCTGCTGAGGAGTCCTATTTCAGCCCCAAGCGACCTGCAAGACAACGGCTTAGTTGCCTGCTTGGGATCGTGCGGCTGGAACTTGAAGGCCGATGGGCTATGGTCACGGAGTATTAGAATATTTGAAACCGATCTGTTGATGCTCAGAGCCTATGTGTCACCGTCGCTCCAAATGCCGATTCTTTACCGCTAGCGGGCCTCTTATAGGTTTTCTTATCAGTCTAGTTTTAATAGTACCGCGTAGAGGCCTTATCGATTAAATTTATGTATCCGCACTTTTTGTCGGGAAGGCTTGGAGGTTCGTATATCTTTGACATTTACGGCTTTGACGACCCGTTGGTCTCGTCTCAGTTGCTCGTAGCTCTTTGAGAGTCGCTTGGATTGTTTTTACGTGAATGCCGAGCTTGTGCTCTTTGATAATTTTGCCTCGTATTCTGAGAAGTCGTGATATTTTCTATGGGGTGATTGTTATTTATCTGCTCGGATTATTTCTCTTTATCGTTTCTTTAATGAGGTACCGCGGGCGCTTGAGTTTATTTTTATGCTTTGGGATGAACGTAATAAATTCATTGGAATTTACTACTCCAAACTCGGTATTCTATTTTCCCGTATGAAAATGGTTCGTATAAGTGAAAATATTTTTCACATTTGGGCAACATGTGCGAGAAACCTGTGTGATAAAGTGTCTTAACCACATTCATCAAGATATTGCTAAGAGCTCGCCTAAGAGGAGGAGCAAGGATTTTACTAATCCCTCTAAAGCCCTAACCAATATTTCTAAAGCTGTATCTAAGATCTAGATAAGATTTTGTTCCTCCTCCTGGGCGAGATAAATCTGGCCAAATTTTATGTGCACTAATTTACATTGTTTACACGGGTTGCTTTAAAATTTTTTTAATAAATTATATTTGTCGTATTAAACCTTGTTTATTAAATTTTCACGCGCGATTTTTTAAATTATTTAACAGTCAACACACGCCTAAATTGAAATTATATTACCAAACAAGAAACCATAAGAAAAATCAAATGTTAAAATAAAATTTAATTTATGTAGAGTATCCAAGACCTCAATGAAGATGCTGTGGTAATAGAATATGTTTGGGCAACGAATCATACAATCACTGTACTGTATTAGCCTTACCTCCTTTTCTTGATTATGCTCACATCTTGTCCTCAAATATACGTACTGTATACCTTAGGGGAGTTCTCTATAAAAGCTATCTATTATATATATTTTAAATTATAATTTTTCAAGATGTATTTCTTGTTGAAACGATAATAATTATTGTTTTCAGATATAATTTATAATTATATTCTAATGATGAGAATGCATTTTAAGCTGTTTTTGAATAATGGTACATACCTTTATAATCATTTGCCAAACGCTTAATTTAATACATTCATGTTTTGAATAGTCATAACTTAAATTTGTAACTTTCAATATGTTTTAGCTTTTGATGTTAAAATCTGTTTTTTTTTTTTTATGTTTCAAAGACTGGTAATAATAACTGATGTAATTAAAAACAATTTTTTACTAGCAAAAACGTACTTTCTCATTCTACCGATTATATTGGCTCTTGGAAACTTATTATTTTATTTAAAGAAAAGTTTGCCTAATTAACATTTAAGTAATAAGCAAATGAATTCAAAATTTTTCAAATTTCGAAAGTTATTATCTGAAAAACTAAGAATTTTTTAAAAAATATTAAAAAAAAAATTTTTATTCAGAATGTAATTTAGTTAGATAAAAAAAAATAACTATAAAACATATTAATAACCATTAACTTGATTACTTCCTAAAAAAACATCCTAATTGTTTAAATTCAGGAATCAAAAAATCTTAAGAAAAACTTTAGTGGAGGTGATCAGGTGATCGCTTCGAAGAGCTACGAATCACTGTCGTCGTCGTCGTGGGGCTATTTGAATATAAAGAGCGCGCTAGAGTTTGCTTTCTGTCTTGAGGAGAGGGCAAGCGCCAGGCCTGGCCGCATTATCTGTCAAGCGATCGTTAGAAGCGTAGGGATTAAGTATGTAGCTCCTAAACTGAGAAATGAACATATGGAAAACTTACGAAACTGGTCTCAAATACATAAAATTTAGTAGGTCGAAATTCCCGGGGAAAAGAAAAGGAAAAAAAGAAAAATTTATTATAGTTTACGATCGACGTTCGGTTTAAACACACTCATTATGATTTCCAGAAACTGGAGGGAATGAATAAAAAACGAGATGAATAATTTAGTTTGCTTTAATCATTTACTAATAGGTGAATTTCGATGCTCGACGATATATTTAAAATCGATACGGCGCTAACAAACAATTTCCGCAAAGGGATCGTCGACGGAATCATCGTTGATCCCTCTTCTAGCAAGAAGAGAATTGTTTTAAGACCTCTACCCTCGATTTTATCTGTATCTTCAATTTTTTATGAATATTATACCATGCTAAATTTGGAGAAGCTCTAATTTTCCTAGCAAGGCAGAATAACGTCAACCGTCCATGCTACCATAAAATTTATTACATTCGAAAGTCATTACTACTCTCGAGTTCTGACATTTACTTTCAGTGGTAGTCCTCACTTTGAAAACGGCAGCCCCTTTGAGTGTTACCAGTTGCCGGATACTTCAGTTAGCAGATAAAGATAGAGGCAGAGAGAAAGGGAGAGGGAGAGAGGGTGTCAGTCGTCAAATACCGATAGCGCAGCGGTTGCAACTGATTTTAATCATACAGAAAGAAAAAAAGATTCTCTTCGTCTCTTGATCTTTGTTACTATATTTCGATTACTATATTTTTATCTAAAATTAAACAAGTGCTAAATCGAAATTCCTTTTTCCACCCCTCACAACGTCTTTGCAGCGGAAAAAATGAATTTTTTGATTATTGACAGTTTGAGGTAACATATTTTTAATAGACCAAAAGTTTTTTTAAAATAATTTATATCTTTAAAAATCAGTGTAAAAAAGCAATATTAAAAGAAACAAATGACAAAATTCTTTTTAATAACATGTTGCTAAAAAATTTCAACTTTTTTATTTCCTTTCAAATTTGCCGGCATTAAATTATGGAGAAAAAAACTCTGATTTACATATTCAGTTAATGCAAAAAGCATAACATTTTTTAATCGAACTAATATAAATTGACTCAGTAAGAAGTAAATCTATCTCACCTTTTTAAAACATACGTGAAAATGTGTGCACGTTTCTATTTTCCGCGTTAATGCTCGAATAATGTACGCTAGGCTTCTTGTAAGTACGCGGAGACTCGACGAAAGAGGCAGGTAAACTGAAGCTCGCTCCGTGAGACACCGAGAAAAGGTTTTATTATCGGTTTATTATCGTCCCGAGGCTAATCAGTTTACGATTTTTTTTAGTAGAACACAGAAATTCGTTTTTATAAAAAGATCTCTTTCAAAGTGCCACAAATTTTATGATTAGCATGGCCTCTCAGTTACATCATTTCATAGAAAATTTAATTGAGCTGTATGTTCTAATCATTGATTTATAGCGATGTCTTATTTTTTATGCCGTCGGATGATTTGGATAGAGCTCCTTCGACGTAATATATAACAATTGTTTTTATAGGACATTATTTTTACTAGATAATTCATATAATATAATAAATTATTACAATATGAGTTTTTACAAGTACAGCTGTATAAGTCTCGTGCAAGACTTGGGTAAGCTTAAATAAATAAAAAAAAAAAAAATTTTTTACAAGGGTAATATAATATAGCTTAATCTTAAATGAAATGTCTTTATACAAACAAGCAAAATCTATGGGTAAACCAAAAACTGTCATCAGAAGTTAATTATCATAAAAGGACAAATCACTTTTATTGAAGAAAAAGGCTACTGTATTAATAAAATTTAGAAACAGAGAAAAGTGATTAACGAAAATAAATTTGTTATTTTAATGTCAGTATTTATTTTTTCTATAGATAAACAAACGATGATAATCTTAATTCTATAGATCTCGCATTAAGTTAATTATACATCTACGTATAATACGAAAAATGTATTGAGGTTCCTAAATAAATAATTGATAGACTTCGTTTCAAATTGAAAGGTATGCTTAACATGCAAAAGTCGCACACTAAAATCGTCAAATTGAACGGAAATACTAAGATATTCTGAACATAAAATTGAATAAAAAATCAGTTTCAGCATAGATTTATACGTATAGTCTTTTCTATAAAATAAAGAATCAGACTGTGGCACATAAAATTTTAATTATTATCGATTTTAATTTTAAAGCAAGCATCGGCGAACAACTTCTTTATCCATTGATTCTTAAAGTAATAATCATCTATTATGCAGCAATTATAAAAAGTTACATACATTACGTCTTACTTTTGATGACTACATCTCGCATGACACATATCGCAGCGAAAAGGTTTGGTTCTTATTTGCACATTGATTAAAACATGTTTTGATAAGGCGGCTGTTGATCATTTTTATTATTTACATTACCGAACTATTTCCTAGGAACAGCTGTCGTTATGTAAAATGACTCAATTAAATGAGCAAACAGTTATAAAATAGTATTTTTTAAGTAGAAAATAAAATTTTTTGTCATCAATAAATTTTGTATCTACAATATTTTATAATTCATAAATTTGTTATTTTACCTTATAATTTATTCTTATTTCAATTGGTTCATATGTCATGCTTTTATACAATACAGTATTTAAAATTGACCCTAATAATGTTTTTACAATTCAAGAAAACTGCGGTCAAACTCAGTGAGAAAAAGCTAATTTAGAAAATCCTCCTGTGGGAACCAACGTATCGTAATGTTTTGTTTAGGTTGCGGGTATAGAAATCGACTTCAAAACTGGCTAAGTTTTATGTGTACTAACCATTTTCATACTGATTTATGATTTTTTTCTAAAATTTTTAAACAGCAATATGAAAATTAAAATGCTAAAATATAATTAAACTAAAAATTTATAATATTGCTATTTGGAAAGTAAAATTTAGAATCTCTAAAGATTGCATGAATAAGATTACTGAATAACAAATATAATCGTTCAAATCCTTCTAATATTGCTTGTTATTCATTCTCATGATACTCGCACATGCATTGCTGTGTTAGCATAATTCTTTGATCTGAACATCCAATGCTCATTATCCAATGAATTTATTTATTTTTGTTTTATAAAAGCGTTTTACAATTTGGTGAACAATTTAGAATGTTCAGTATGACACGAGAAAAATAAATTAATAATTAATAAAAGTAATAAATAAAAATAGAAAAAATGAGATTTTCCGAAAAAATTAAATCCGATTTAAAAAAAAAAATTAGCGCTTGGATTAGTTAGTCGCGGTAGTTTATTTCCGTGACTGTCAGTTCTTTTTCTAGCCGACCAAGCACTTCGATATATTAAAACTCACGATCAAGAGTTTGTTTGTAAAAAAATTAAGACCAAAAAAATGTAACCATTGAAAGAGCCTTAAGAAAGTATATTTTCGAGTCTGTCTGGAATTTGCACACGTGTGCGCTATTGTATGACGTACTATATTGACAAAGTGCTATCTTTAGCGGTTGCACACACGAAAAAGTAAACATACATTTATTTTTTATCTATTAATTAATAACTAATTAATTACCCCAGAGGTCCAATTCTTAAATCTAAATTGTTTACCGTAAACTAGCTACATAAATATCCACTTGGCTTTTCACACGTGCGTGCGTTTTAGAAAGTTCAAGCATCTCGAAAATCTTTGTGCACACGCTGCTTTATATCTATATCGTCTGCAAATATAGTCCGAGCAGCCCTGAGTAGCCATAATACAAACCTTTTTCCTTGGAACACTCGATGGCGGATGCATGCATCTGCAACATGTGCTGACCACCTTTTGAAGTCTCGTAGACCATATTTGCTTAAAAGGAATGTAGTGGACGAAAAATTTTACTGTAAGAATACTTGGATGCAATTTTTGCATAATGTGCTCTCGTGAACGGAAATGCGGAGTTATAATCATTGAAATATTAAAATTGAAAAATTTGTATTATACTTACCGATCACACTGCATTAAAAACCAAAATTTAATCTTGCATACTTTTATGAAAATATAATATAAAATCTATATCGAATGAAATTTAACCTTGTAATGAAAAAAAAAGCATGACAGCAGAGGTAGTCGATTTCTTTTTGTATCACGTTAAAACAATGCGCTGACAATTGATTCCGTAGCATAGAATGTTGAGTCGCATACTTCAAATGAAACCAGGAGTAAAGCGTCGAGTTCACGTTCGGTAATAAAAACCATCTAAATGAAAAAAAGACGAAACCGCTACTAGCGCTGATAAAATACGCTGATAGCTGATTTATCACTGAGAGTTTTGTTGATAGAAAGGAAAATTGCAGTACTTGCTTGTTAATTAAGTTTATCAAACATTATTTATATTATTTATTTAGTGATTTAAGTTTATTTTGTTTACTTTGAAATAGATTGACTGAAATTATATAAAAAATATTGATAATAAATAAATTTCAATGATGATGCCCGAAATTTAAACCAGTTTTAAATTAAACATTCACGACATCAAAACATCTTCAAGTTTCAGTTGAACTGTCGTTTTGCTTTTGTCATTTTCAATCTTTGCTAAAATAAATGAATAAAACAGTTGAAGAAACAAAAGAAAACAAGAGATGTTCATTTGTTTTTTTTTTGTTTTTCGAAAATTGTCAATCTTTGTTGGATTACATGAAAGAGCTTCGATGAATATTAAAACCTTCAGATTTCGATTACTAATAGTTTTTAACATACGATTTTTATTTATATGTGATTTTTATATAATTTATAAAAAGAAGATCTGAAATTAATTTATAAAAAAATATTTTTCTTACTAATATACCTGATATTTTTCGTTTAAGGAGTCGATTGGGCAGTAAAGAACTAACATAATTTTTTTGTTATTTAGTTTGCAGTGACGCTCTTATATCGTTAGGCTCATCGCGAACAGCTGATTCTTTCGCCATTTCAAGTTCTCACATGTACGTGTGCAGGCTTATTCTCAACTATTTATAATAATAATAAGGAAAAAACAAATAAGAAACTACATAAATTACTTCCAAAAGCATACATTTAAAAAAAATGCATGCCTTTCATTAACACTGAACCTCGTCCTTTACCGTCTCCGTCGGCTAGAAACTTGAACACCCGCCTTGCAGCCTCTCCCCTAGTAACACACTCCCACGATCCCCTCAGAATTTTCTGGTCACTCGTACGCAGCTTTAGTAAACTACGCCTCTAAAATCCTAATCTAAATTCCGAGAAACCAGCCAGATCGCCCGTCGCGCACCCTGAAAATGTCGCGCGCGCTTTTTAACGCCTTGAGCCGAGCGTCGACCAATCAGAGCGCGCGGCCGCTAGGCCGGCTTTTTTTCTTTGTGGCGCTCGAGCCGGCACCAGTCCATAAATACGACCTGCCTGTCCGCGCGGCAGCGCAAACGATCTTCACGCGTCGTAGTAGTCAATACGAAAAACGAGCCCGCCTTGATCTCGTCTCAATCGCCCGGCCGCATGCGCAATTACTTCCCGCGCCCGAAAGTCGAGGAGAGAGCAGAGCGCGGCTTATCGCCGCCGCTGCCGGACGTAAGACGCGCGAGCAGCAGCAGCGGACGTCGGAGGAGCCATGACGCGCCACGAGGCCGGCGTGCAGCAGGAGCGTCAAGTATGGAAATATTGCTGCCCCTTCAAGGAGCTAGTTATAACCAGCGGCAAGGTACTCACACGCGCCTCCTTCTACCAGGACTACGAGGAGAATGCAGATAAGTATGGAGCATGCGCTAGGTGCCGACGAACTTTGGTGGGTGGACGATGCGGAGATCCGTACGGCGAGCATAGGAACCGCAACTTTCGGCGCATGGTCAGGCCCGTGGAGGGCGGCCTCGCCGATTTTAACAAATACCCGGCTTTTAGGATGTGCCGATACGTCTGCCTCTACTGCGTGAACAGGGCGCGCAGGGAGCGGAAGAATAAGAAGACGGATAGGAGAATTATTGAGAACTCGAGGAAAAAGGTATAATTTACGCATCGAGAAATAGATCGTTTTTTGTTTTTTTGTTTCTTTTTTTTTTTTTTTTTTGATAGAAAAAAACGAAATTTTCATGGCATAATTTCGTTTTTCTTCTGTTCGGCTTGTTTGCTCTTGGATAAGAGCAGAAGGTATACACTTGGGCCGTTTCTTGATTCCAGTTGAACTTTCGGTTGTATATTTACTATAGGATGCACTTTTTAGGGGAACTGTTATCTTCGAGAGCAAGATAATTATTTCGTCTGGCGACACCAGAAAGCGCGCGGGGATGCTGATGTCCGTCCCGATAATGTTTTGAAGAGGCTTCGCGATACCGGTCGGCAAGGTTATGTTTATATTTTTGTTTTGATTGAGGGATTTCGAACGTTAACGTTTCATGCATATAGTAAGCTTCTCTCTGAGTATAAGTCGTGGAATATTGTTTGTAGAAGAGTTATCAAGAATCTATAAACACGAATATTATAGGAAACTAAGTAATTCAAATGTAAACGTGATTGCCCTTTGTGCAAATATTGCTAGCCTACAAATATTAAAATTTCATAATTTTTTTTAATACGGTGTAATAAGAATATTTTATTTGAACTAATAATAAACTTTACTATTTTAAATAGGAAAAACGAAAAAATTTAGCGTGTCCTTTTTGAAATTACAAATTTGAATATTAAAACTGTTAAAAATTCTGATTTAAGGAAATTTTTTACAAAACAATTTTTTATAACTTTTTGAGTAATAAAAAAAAAAATTAATTCCAAACTTAATTTTTGTAATAAAAACGAAAATCATTCAAACTTAGCTGAATATTGACGGATGTTTTGAAATTTTGCAGAAACACGCAAAATATTTTGACGCCACTTAAATGTTGATAAAAAGTATTGGAATCAATTATTAGTAACAATTATTTATTTCTAAACATGTTTTCAACGGTCTAAAAATCATCCGCTTATGATTCGTACCCGGTTGTTTAATAATATCGCTCTATATTAGTAATTTTTAATTAAATTAATTAAAAATTTTGTAATTTTCTTAAAAGAACACATGCTTTGTTGGTGTATGTTTGTTTCATAGTTTCAATTTGTTTTGGTACTTTTTTCTGTTGAAGTCAAGAAATAGTAAATTTTTTAACAAATGAGGTACAAGTGCTAACAACGCAGGAGCTCAGCAAGTGCGGTATGTGCCCAAATGTGTTACTAGCAACTATACCAAACGAGTTGAACGTAGAGAACTTTTCATTACACGTGTTTGTACGATGTCTGATTGCGATTTTATTGTATGAAAAATGGCGAATTTCGCCAACGTGAGTTATGAAAATAACGCATGCTGCCTAAAATCGGCAATTTTGCGTACGCAAAACAAAAGTTTAATGGAACCCATTACAAACATGCGTGATAAAACATAATCGTCGCAAAAATGTTTACAATTAAAATTCAGTATAATTGGTCAAATCTTAGTAATTTAATGTTTCAAAACCTATTAAAAATGATCAAAATTAAATTTCGGTTTTTTAAGAGGAATGTCTACTTTCTCTTTTTTAATTATCCATTAACTCGGTTCATTTGGGCAATAATTTTAACGCGATTTAATCGCTAAGCTCCTTATTTAAAGCGAAATTTTATAAAATTTTTCTAATTTTCTTTTTTCTCCGAATACTATAGATACGAAATAACATAATTTATGTCTAATCTCAAAATCCTAACTTAAAGATGATTTTTCGGCTCTCGTAGCATAAAATACGGTTGATACTGGTGCGTAAGGTGATTTTTGTTTTATGCGACTTTTCATCCTCGCTTCCTTCAGGCGAAAAACGTATCACGAGGCAAATGATCACCTTCCACATTAGTACCGAAATTATTTACTTCGTTTCATTATGAAGACATCAAATCCGTATTTTTCTATCAAACTAAAAAATTATTAATTGATAGGCTTTCAAAATGGACCCATGAAAAATTAAAATAATCTTTAAACTCAAAATTAAGTTTTTTATAAGAAATATATGTGAGAATAAGCATTAGTAAGTTTTGTTTAGTGAGAACTGAGAAACAATCGGTGACGGCCGAATTCGAACTAACATTCTTCTTTTAAATTTTGTTCTTGCGCAAGATTTGAATCGATACATTAAAAAGAACGCAAATAGCATTAATTTCTTTGTGAGGGGTCAACTAGTGAGATTAATATATATTTTTTCGGAACCGATACTATTGGATAAATGGTTACGAAACGGTCATTGCAAAAAAATCATCAATTATAAATAATTCATCAATGTTTATTAATAGTATTTTTCGTAACAAGGGCGTAAAGTTTCACACCCACGTGTGATTGCCGTGCATGAGGGTCGGCGAAGCCGGCCCGAGTGATTCGGAATCACACGCGGATGAAAAGTTAACGCACATGTTGCGAACGATAT
>UELX01006175.1:0-11523 GCA_900480035.1 Eupelmus urozonus | reverse complement strand
TCGCGCGAACTAATTCCCGAAGCTCCCCCCCCCCCCTCCGCGAGGCAATGATACGCTGGACCCATCGACACTAACACAATCAACGGGCGGGGATATAAATTCCGACGCGGCGAGCGACAACAGCCATAAATCATCAGACACCTGTGAGAAACACACGCAACTACCCCCAGCAAACATGCAAAAGAAAATCAGAGATCTGTGGAAAAAGGTTCGTCGAGAGGAGCTCCAACTACACCGGGCTCTAACAGCATGCAAAAAACAGCTGTCCACGGCAATCCGAAAAATCGATAGGAAACGCATCTCGCTAGTGCTGGACGACGTGTATACGTCAGACGAGGAAGGGTCATCACCTTACGTTAGCGAGGAAGATTCTACCGATACTGACACCAACCAACAACCAGACGATGCTGCGCCAACGCTGAATAGCGTCGACGAAGAACAACCAGCCGTCAACGACGACGATAGGCAGCGCGACGACGAGGCTGAAATGCCGACCGGCGAAAAATCAGACGATAACCACCAAGTGTTTGCGGCCGAGGAAGAAGAAGTCGTCTCAAACGATCACCAGCAGCTAGAACTTCGCACTACCAAAGGGGAGGAATGTAGCGGAGAGGTCAACGCCCGACACTTCGTCGATAAACTCCAGCATGAAGAACACAGCTGAAGCAGATCATGCGGTCGAAAGCGACACACGATCACCGTTGCAAATCAAGCAAACTGAGGACGCAGCCATAACTGACGACTCTAGCCAGGTACAATTATTGTTCATCAACGTCGCGCATAGCCCTACAAATTCAAACAAAGTCGACTGGAAAAACGCGGAATGGTCAGGCCCCATGTGGGTAAACTAAAAACTCGGCATGTTATGAAGACGAGCGTTGCTGAGTCGAAATCGATACGTCTTCACGTGATAGATTTAGTCACACGCGAAACTTTTTTAATTGACACGGGGCGGAAATTTCCGTTGCTCCTAAACCAAAAAATTTTAAAGGTAAAAAAACTGAGTTTAAACTTTATGCCGTGAACGACTCGACCATTATGGATGGTTCCGTTATTAAAAAGCTCAATTTCGACTTCGCGTAAGAACTGCAATGGCCATTCGTTATTGCGGATGTTCCGTATCCTATTCTTGGAGGAGATGCTCTAACGCATTTTCATTTATTGCCGGACTTGCGAAGCAAATTGTTAATTAACGCAAACACTCATGAGACTGTTGTTGGTACAAATCGCAAAGTAGCAGATTTGCAAATTTTCCTAGTAAATCCGGGTTGTAAATACGCGCATTTATTAAATAAATATCTGACGGTGATAGACGATGACCTACAGTAAAAAACAAACACAGGATTTGTCATTACATTAAAACTATCGGTCCTTCTCGTGCACAAAGACCGCGACACTGCCACCGGAAAAGCTTAAATATGCGAAAAAACAATTTCAAAGATGGTGCAAGCAGGGTATTTGCAGACCCTCCAGTAGTCCATGGGCTACGCCCATAAACATGGTACGCAAAAAAGACGGAGAATGGAGAATTTATGGTGATTATAGGAAACTAAATGAGGTGACGGTGCCGGATAGGTATCCCATTCCTAATTTGCATGATTTTTCCAATAGCCTTTATGGCAAAACCACATTCTTAGCACTTGACTTGAAAAGTGCATACCTGCAAATCCCTATATTCCCGAAAGACGTCCCGAAAACTGCGGTAATTACGCCATTCGGGCTGTATGAATTTCTGATCAAGACTGTATCATTTCTGATTTCTTTCAATTTCTGATATTTCTGGCTTTAGAAACGCGCCTCAGACCTTTCAAAGGTACGTCAATATGGCGCTCGGGGACTTGGATTTTGTTTTTGCTTATATTGATGATATTCTCGTTGCGCCCGCCTTACCCAAGGAGCATGAAAAGCACCTTAACATAGTGCTGGAAAGACTGCAGAATTTCCATTTGCAGCTCAATCTAAAAAAATGCATTTTCGGAGTGCAAGAACTAGTTTTTCTAGGGCATACCATAAATAAAGATGGCCTTAAGCCAGACCCTAATTAGTTGAAACCATCAAAAACTTTCCTAAACCACAAACTGTAGACGATCTGCGTAGATATTTAGGCTTGGTTAACTTTTATAGAAAATTGATTCCGCGAGCAGCTGATACTCAGCGACACCGAGACTCGCTCATCAAAGGTAGCAAAAAAAAAAAGACAAAACCCTTGTAAAAGGGATAAAGACGTGGATAGGGCTTTTGAAAAAACAATTAATGATATCATTCACATTACTCATCTCGCATATCCGCGGCCGGATGCAATAATTCGCGTTACCACAGATGCATCTGACTTTGCGATGGGGGCGTCTTTAGAACAATTCATTGACGGCACGTGGCGACCGCTAGCGTTCTTTTCTAAATAATTTACTCCCCCGCAATCGTGCTATAGCACATATGATCGCGAACTCACTGCTATCTGTGAGGCTCTTAAATATTTTAATTACTTTCTAGAGGGACGCTCGTTTGAAATTTTTACTGATCATAAACCACTCATTTATACACTCGCGCAGAATCCCGATAATTGTCCAGCTATTCGCGCACGTAAATTATCATACATCTCGCAATTTGACACAGAGATTTGTTACTCAAGGGGCGAAGATAACGTCGTGGCGGATTCACTCTCGCGCATTGATTCCTCCATCTTCCCAAATATTTGATGAGGTAACGATCGGGGAGTCATTCGTCAAAAGAACGCTCGCCAGCATATCCACGTTTAATTTTCCCACCTTTTTTACGCTAGAAGAAATCTCGCGCGAGCAGTTGCGCAACGTCGAGCTTAAAGAAATATTGGCAGACACTAAACATCCTCTTGGGTTATCAAAACTCAAACGGGGTCCTAATCGGGTAGAAATTTATTGTCATTTTTTCGCGCAAACATTTAGACTTTTTTTGCCGGAAAACTTAAGACGCGATGCATTTAAAATCTTTCACGTCATTCATGCGCATCCCTTTGGACGTGTTACTGATAGACTTATCAGACAACATTATATATGGCCTAACATGGCGAAACAGATCTGAGAATGGTGCAAAAATTGCATCGACTTTCAACGCGCAAAAGTATCTCGCGAAAATAAATTGTTGCCACTGCATTTCGCAGAGCCGAACGCGGGATTTGTTCACATTCATGTAGACATTGTAGGTCCATTGCCGCCTTGTGAAGGCTACCGTTACTTGCTAAAAATGATAGGTCGATTTTCGTGCTGGCCAGAGACCGTGCCTCTCTTTGACATATCGGCGCCAATGGTGGCGCGCGCGTTTTTTTATATCTGGGTGGCGCGTTTTGGAGCGCCGGTTACGATAACTACCGATCAAGGGCGCCAATTCGAGACACAGTTCTTTAATGATTTATTAAATTTGATCAATACCAATTGAATGCGAACAACGGCCTATCATCCTCAGGCCAACGGTATGGTGAAGAGATGGCATAGACAATTAAAGCGCATTCCGAGCAAAACATGACGCAAGACAGCACATTGGTGGTCATCGATGAGCCACCGCTTGCAGCGATTTATGACGAGCCTGCACTTCCAGGCATGGCGATAGAAATAAAGAGCGCGATAGCTCATAACAAGGCGACCCCGCCGATTTCCGGGACAGTAGACAAAAATGCAATGCGAGCACAGGTGCGCGTGGAACTCCCTATCACGCGTATAATCAATGCAGATGAATCCAAAAAAACTGACGTAACGATTTCACATGCCAAGCACAAGAAAAAGAAATTTATACCCAATATATTAAAAAAAGGCTTGATCAGTTGGAGTAGCGTAAGCGAAAATGTAAAAAAGTAGTTTTTAATAACAATGTCCTCGTCCAACATGTACAACCCTCGCACTCATTAACCTAACCCGATTGTAACGCCACGCGAAACATTAAGAGCCAGCCTAGGAGATAAGTCAAAAGTTCTTCTTTTATGCTGAAAAACATATACTAATTCCGAAAATATCTCCACCCCTTTTGCTTTAGGAAATCTCTGAACCTGCTGGCTTGAGGCCATGGCCTCTTTTATTAGTGATGGCAGGTAAGTGGGCGTACACGAGGTTCCTGGGGCTCTAGATAAGCTGCACGAGGCGCTTCAACAAGCCATCTTGGCAGTGCCGGGCGAGTCGCAGCAGAGGCACCAGCTGCGAATGGCAGAAAATGTTTTATTAGATTTTAAGCGCGAATATATACAAACAATTACCGAGCGTATGAACGCCGCAGGTCGCCCTGCACAAAGAAGAGCGATGCAACAACAAGTGCTCTTCCACGACTCTCCAGCGCGATTTGCGGGCGGTCCGCGTATCGCCGCGGCATCTAGCGTGCGGCCGCAATACGATTATCGTATTCCGACACTGTTTGAGGGCGGCCAGCAGGTCCTCTCCCTCTTAGTTTATAACCCTTACAAGGCCTCTAAAAGATGCCTGGCAGATATGCTGGTGGCCCGAGGATACTCGCACTTTACCATCAACGCGATTTTCTGGAGTAAGCGTAGGTGCATTGCGCGCGTAACCTGCGACACCCTCTCGTCCTCCCTCAAAATGCAGTGCGACGCTATTCTTAATAAATTCTTTTTTAAAAGCAAGGGGAAGGGTAAGGACAGCATCAGATATGTCATAATTTGTCCATATAAAGAAAAACCGAAAGCAACCAGCTCACCACTGGTTGTCAAATCCCGTGATGGAACCATTTCTGCTTGCCTTATTGCCCTTCGTCTTGAGTCGGTGATTAGCGGCATAGTTAAATTTTTAAAAACAGATAACGCTTGGCATTAATCACTGCATTGAAGGGATAGCGTGTGGGTTTCGGTAAAATAGGTCACATCCACTTTGATTCGGGTTGCTCACGCTATTAGTCGGAGGTTGGCTTGCGTAGGATGCAGGAGGAAGCCCGCCATTTTTTCTTCAAAAGCATCACGGTACGCGAGTGGTGGCCTACGACGACAGCCGATTTCCAAACATTAATTGACATTAACACGAGAAACCTCTCGGTGGCTAGGGGTTGGCAGTCGCTCATGGGTATTGATCTTAGAGGCGTCCCGGTAACTCCCACGGCCCTCGAAAGACTGACGCAGATTTATCGAATAGAAAACTGTATATTAGACAAAACCACGGGGTTTTTTGAACGTGGAGTCAGTCTTGAGGGGGCCGAGCACCTCGTAATCTATCATAACCCGACTGTGCGTTTGTCATGGGTCAGGGACCGGGCCGTTTCAGGGATTCCAGTTAACTTACAGCCACTGCCGGTCCTTGTGTCCTGGTTGGAAGACCAAGCGGAGACTTTAAAATCAATCAAACTTTTCAGTTGCCCGCAGATTCGCGTTGAGCCTATTTTTTCATTACTCAATTCTAGCAAAAAGCTAACAGTGCTCAGCTTGGTCAACTGCTCCAACATTGACCCAGAGCAAATGATGTGGCTTCTCCCCGAGAGAGTCTTCAACACGTCTAACGTGTTGAGGACTTTCCGGCTGGAGTACACAGAGTTAACGGTCGAACCGCTGGACCACGAGTACTACCCCGTACTCCATATCCAGTCTTTCCTGGAGGAGTTAAGCCTCAAAGGCGCTAGATTCACCCAACACCATCTACAAAGCTATATTAGCGGGGCTCCAGCGCTTCGATCAGTTGACTTTACTGGCTTGGACATCCCTAATGAGAGGCTGGTCTTCTCCCCCTTATCACAGCTCAGCTTCCTGAAGCTGCCGTAACACCCAGAGATCGACGTCACCCTGGATTCCTTCTCTGACCTTAATATACAGGAAGTCCATGTGATTGGCACCTATGGCCGTAATAATACGAAAAACAAAACCTTTTGCCCCCGTTTCGTCAAAGAGGTGATTACCAGGGTGCCGTACTTTAGCTTCCGGGCGGAGAAGTGCAGACTCTATCTGTAAGACAACTTGAGACGCTTCATCAGAGCCTCTGGGTTGATTATCACGCAACAGGGCTCTGCAACACAAGGGGCAGTCTACTACGATCTCTTTGAGATCGAGTAATGCGCCTGAACACTTACTACCCACAACACGTATACTGACACCGGTAACAGTACTAAATCATACGTTGTCCAAACCCTTCCGCATATACTAACAAAAAAATGTAATTGTACACTGATTTCTTTTTATAGTTTATAGCAACTAATTGCCTCGGCAATTAGCTGCCAATTTAATCCAGTAAATTTACATTACCGAATGTAAAAATGATTTTCTCTTTTTTCTGTCTTTGTTCTCGAGACTCAACATAACAAGTTGAGAAATGCTGCCATTTAACAGCAATCAGCAATAATAACAACCGAACAAATAATTAAATTAATTAATTAAATGTAATAGTTAAATAGGTTTTTGAGTAAATTCACCCTTGTTAAAAAGACTCAGTGTGCAAATCCTTGTATTTAATCTGTATTTAATTGAACCATGTATATATCATTGCAATCGACTCATGTACATCGCAGTCATTTACAACTATGCTTGTAAATTGGATTAAATCCAAAAGCACCAGTGCATTCTAATGTCATAATTCAGTATTGCAAGTCAATTAGAATGAATGCACACAAGCATGCTATTTTAATGCATTTTAATCATTTATCAATTCAGACAATCAGATGCATAAATGCCATCTAGAATTTAACAATTTAATCAACATTTATTTCATAAACTGATGTTTTATGCTGTAAAATTAAAAAAATTTTGTTTTCCAAAAATCTGTTTATTCACGCGAGAATGGTGAGGATACTGAAGCTAAATCCGTTTGGAAAAATTAATTTCATCGAACTGGTCAAGAGAAACCTTACGGGGCAACAATTTTGGACTCGACTGATTAGAAGAGGATGGGTGCAGCACAATTCACTTATAATAGCTTAAATTGTAGGTATTTTCTTATACTTTTAAAAAGTATTTTAATTTTTTTTAAATAATGTTAAATTTTAAAAAATAATGAATATTTTATTTTTCAGATTTTAAAGGTGGTGGGTCCCCTTAAGTACCAGGCCGAGGGGTTGTTTTAATTTACGAGAATGCCGTATGGTTTAACGAATGCCCCAGCAACTTTTCAAAAATTGATGAATAGGATTGTACGGCCTGAGAGATCTCCTCATGTTTGTGCGTATCTAGATGAAATTGTAATAGTAATTATGGAGAGCTTTGATGATCATCTTTATTGGCTAAGAGTAGTTTTGACTGCAATTAAAGCTGCTAATTTACAATTAATCCGCTAGAAGTCCAAGTTTTGCCGGTCCGAAGTCAGGTATTTGGGATACAGGCTGAATGAGCACGGTTTACATACTGACGAGGACAAAATTCACCCTATCCTTGAGTATCCCCCTCCCAAGAATTTGCGTCAATTACGTAGATTCTTCGGAATGATAGGTTGGTATTCCCGATTCATCAAAAACCTTCAAAGTATAAAACTTCCTTGACCTATTTAATGAAAAAAGAAGTGACGTTGCATTGGACAGATTAACAGGAATAGGCCTTTGAGATCCTTATTAAAGCCCATACCCAAGCCCCAGTTTTAGCACGACCCGATTTATCTTTTCCCTTTTTAGTTCGAACAGGTGCGATGGACTACGCGATTGCGGTAGTATTGACGCAGGAAAGTAATGGAAAAGAACATCCAGTTTGTTTTGTTAGTAGGATGCTGTCTAAGGCTGAACGTAATTATACTGTCACCGAGAAAGAGTGCTTAGCGGCGGTGTTGTGGGCCGTGGATTGGTTGAGAGGTTATCTACTAGGAGAGAGATTCAAAGTGATTACGGATTATTATAGTTTACTGTGGCTAAATAGTTTGAAAGATCCTACTGGCAGATTAGCGCGTTTGAATACAGCGTTGAGTGCGTATGATATCGAGTTTGTGCACCGAAAGGAAGCTGAACATAAGTATTTGTTGGAGAGAGTTACCTGAGGAGATTCCCACCTGATGCCAGTCCACCGTCACCCTGAAGAGAATCCTGTAAAAAAGAGAGTTCAGATTAGCATGACAGCTTTGAGGTAGATTGTTTATGTGAATATTTTTCTAAGTTTTATTGATTTGGAGACTGTTGGATCTGATGAAGAAGATAGTAATTGTCAAATTAAAGGAAAGAGTGGACTCTCCGAAATTCTTATTATTTTAAGTATGCTACGTTTAACTCTAGTATCTATTACATAGTACTTTGTTATTCTTCATATTTCTCTTTTAGTAAGTAATATTTTCTAGATATATTTTAGTTTATTTCTTCTAAAACATTCATTTAATTTTGTATTAATATCATTTACAGTGTTAAAGTGATTAAACGATAATTTTTGTAATAATTTTTCCTATTATCGATAGACATAGCTTATTGCAATTTTAAGTAATTTATTAGATATTTAATTTTTCAATCTTAACTTTAGTTCTAATAATTTGTACACTTATGTATTTAATACTAAGAAATCAACACTTAATAAAACAAATAAATATGAATATAATAAGGAAATAGGTGTATTATTAGATTTGTATAAATGTAAATGTAGGATTTATCGTACTTTATGGAATTCGCAATATGAAGTTATTATTAAGACGTGTTTAACAACATTTATTTTATCAAGTATTTCTACATTAGAGTATTATTCTCTTTAAATAACCATGTTATTTTAATCTTAATTTTCTAAATTGAAAATACTTATCCTTCACGCCTATTGTCATAAATATCATTATTTTGAGTTCTCATAAATATTATATTTTATTCAGTGCTTTATAAACTTTCTTATACTAATTAACTTTTTTAAATAATTATTTCTCTGGTTCAATCATATATTTCTCACAGAAATATTCTAATAAAAGAGAATAACTTTTTTTTTTTTAAATATTAATATATCACTTTGAGCCGGATATAAATATTTTACATCCGAAATTAGTGATTTTTGTTTAAAGTGGGGTATTCGGACGGATAAGTTAAAAAAATGTATTTTGGGACCTGGGACCGATGTAGACATTTGTTTTGAGGGATGCAGAATCAAATTTCAAAGTGTACGGAAAAACCATTTTGTGGTTAAACGTATAAGGCATTAACCCTGAGTACCTATATATTACATATATAGGGGCAAGTACCTGAAAAGTTCGAAAAGTGGTGCAAGCAGAGAATTTTCAGACCCTCCGTGAGTCCATAGGCGACTCCAAAACATATGGTGCTCAAGAAAATGGAGAATGGTGAATCTGCGGGGGTTACAGGAAATTAAATCAGATCGCGATCCTGTATAGGTACCCAATACCCAACTTGCTTGATTTCGCTATAAACCTGCACGGTAAATACATATTCTCCTTTCAAAGGTACGCCAATATGGCGCTGGGGGACTTAGACTTCGAATTTGCATATATTGATGATATCCTTATCGCGTCTGCCTCACTCGAGGAACACGAAGAGCACCCTCGCTTAGTGCTCGAAAGGTTGTAGGAGTTCCACCTACATCTAAATCTTAATAAATGTATCTTGTAAATCGGCTATTCTTCGGCGAGCGTTCGAACCTAAGATTTGCACGACTTGTACCTAGAGGTCGATTGTGCTTGAGTAGGTTGACGAGCTTTGGGCACGTAACCAGGGTGTACCCTTCCTCCAAGCCGAAAAGGCACTCACTCAAGGATTCCATTATTTGTAAATCAAATCACTTCAATAAACGAAACCAAGTTAATTTAATAATTTATCTAATTATTTTAATTAGAAATCCATCCCACTAATAATTAATACTCTACCTAAACTAACATTAGAGTTGAAGTTGCCCAGCTCGGAGTAAGAGACGAACAGATGATCTGGTTATTACCTGCGCATCCTCTGAAAAGACTAAAAGCAACGCGCTGCTAAGCACCACCAACGCTTAGTAGCGAGGGTCGGCCGATCCTGATCTAGGACTCGGAAAAAGACTTCTGAGCCGTTCCCGCAGGACGTCGGGGCGGTGCACGAGGTCCCGGTGGGCCTAGTTAGGGATCGTAGATACACACTAACCAACGCGCGCCGCGTCGAACTAACCACGCCGGCACACACACACACTACACTGACATTGACGATCAACATCTGAACCAGGGTGTGAGAAGTCGACGACGAAGACGTCTTACACACAGAAAATACGAAAAACCGCCTTAAAGTACAAGATCATTCGTGGTGAGGGGTAAACTCCACCCGTATACATAATATCAGACTCTAACGTGTCCGTCTCACCCGGCGGTCTTGTCCTGCCGGTCAGATGGACGATCTGGGAGCAATCAAAGCTGGTGATCGTCGACTGCATTGGCTCGAAAAATTTATTAAGAGCACTGAACATCACTTTTCCTATTACGCTTAAATGAAAGTACCGAGGTGTCCCTCCGGTGGATGATAATGCGAACTACATCTTTTCACGCACAGTAGGAAAGTAAGAACATATAGTAGTGCATACGCTACAAACTTTAAGATATTTGTATAGTGTTATGTAGAGAGTTGTATTTGATTGGGGAAAGTCGTGTTAGGCTCGTTGTTTCGTGTTACTGACAGAATTGATATTAATAAAATTATTTAATTATAAATTCAAATGTTTAGGCAATTTAACATAATTTTTAGTTATGATCGCCCAGAATTTAGTAAAAAAGGTGTTTGCATGTATACGGTTGGGGTAGTATATAGGCCCTCGCAGGGAGGGCAACTTCGCGTTGAAAAAATGGAAAATATTTCAGTTTCAAATTAGTGTTGTTGGCGGGCGGTCATCAAATAAAATAGTGCAAAGGAAAATTTCATAAGTATTTATAGATTTCGTAGTTTTCTCGGCATCTAAGGCAAGGTCCAGCAGACAGAACCAGGACGAAGCACATAAGTAGATTTTAGTAATTTCAATTAGTATTCGTTTTATCGTTTATAGTTTGGATTAGAATTATTTATTATTGATAATGTTAGTTTAAATTGATTTTACCGTGTATTATAAGTAATGTGCACTATTAGCTTATGGTTATTTTTAGTATAGGTCGACTGGTAGGTGTCGTGAAGCATCAATAAAAATAAACAAGTTGTAAATATACAAATAAATAAGATGAGTTGAGTGTCAAATAGCGTGACCATGTAGTTTGAAGAGTTCTTACATTATATAAATAATTATCAATAATAGGGTTTTAAATGTAGAATCGCAATAAAAGCATAGGCTAGATAGTTGGTATCAGGTTTTAGTTACAAAGAAATATGTGTATCCAGGTTGCGGAATTCACTTTAGGTTGATGGCACCGAAGCCGAATTTTTGTTCAATTAATTTACAGTTAATTAATAAAGTTGATTTAATTAACAAAGCGCAAGTACATTAGCGTTGCAAGTACATTAATGTGTATATTTAAAGCTTTAGAGGTCGAAACATGTCTTGTAGAGTGTATTTCGTCGCTCCTAACGAAAACTAGTACTTTTGAAATTCCCGGCGAAGACTAAGACACTTCAAACTTCCCACGAAAACTAACTCACATCGCGCGTTTCCCGCGAATACTAGTACTTTCCGCCCTCCTCTGGCGAAGACTAATACAATTCGCCATCCTGCCACGGAAAGTAATA
>UELX01006174.1:0-11524 GCA_900480035.1 Eupelmus urozonus | reverse complement strand
TTACAGAGTTTTCTATTTTTTCATCGACCGACTTGACGTGAAATGTCCCATATATATATATATATATATATATATATTGATCTAATCACGATTTGATTGACGCGCTCTTCTCTCTTTGCGGCGCGCAATTGAAATAATCTAACGCCCGAGCTTCAAACGTATCATTACTTAGTTAATATATTTATATACACAATTTGTCAATAAATAATTAAATAAATAAATAAAATGATTATCGGAGCATTACAATCTTTTGATGGATAAAATTGGATTTTTGGTTCACTTCCGTTTTTATTTAGATCTAAAAAAAGTAGACTTGATTATAATAATAAAAAATATTGAATCTCGATTTATCGGAATGAATTTGTAATCTTTATAATTTGTTACAGGTCTCTAAAATGTCATCACGTTATCGAGAATGGGACCTTTCTTGCAAAGTATATGTTGGTAACCTAGGTAGTAGTGCAAGTAAGCACGAAATAGAAAGTGCATTTAGCAAATATGGTCCTCTAAGAAATGTATGGGTAGCTCGAAATCCCCCGGGATTTGCTTTTGTTGAATTTGAAGATCCTAGAGATGCTGAAGATGCAGTTAGAGGACTCGATGGAACGTAAGTGTTTAAAGTGAACGTTCTAAAAAATATTAAGTAATCATAAAAGAAAAAAAATTAAAATTTTTAAAATTAATATTCGGTGTTAGAACCATAACGTTTAACTTTACGGAAAATTATGAGAATCTGTATTCTATATTTTTATCCAGAATGAAATGTTTTCAGTACTTGTATGCTTTCTACAGATGAGTACTATAGGTACCTCATTCTGTATTGGATAACCTTTGAAGTTTCTTAAGCTTCGAAACAAGAGAGAAAAAGAGATAAAAAATACATTTTGCCGACCAGTCTGAAGCAAGCGGGTGCGTGAAATTAAAAAATTATTTAAGAGAACTTTATACCAATGTAGTGCTCCCTAGTCTGATAAAAAAAATAAATATTTATTTCATCTTAGTAATTGATAATGAAGATTATTTTCCAAAAGATTTTATGAAATAAACTGCTAAATAAAATGTTAAAATAAAATTATGATTTAAAAAGAAAAATTGTAAAGTCATTGGCAATTAGCAGACTGCTCGTCTCCACACGTACAATTTTTCTTTTAAAATTATAAATTAGTTTAAAATTTTCAATTACAACATTTTTTGAGAAACATTTTTTTGTATGTAATACACGTGGCAAAGCTTTGCATATATTTTTGGTAGAACGATAAGTAAGTTAAGGGGGTGTGAAAGTCAGTTAAAAATTCAAATTTACAGTCGAAATTAGCAGACGATAAATTACCTATTTAGCTTATAACAAACGGTAAAAATTACCGTTATATAATTATGTACTATTTTACAAAATTTTAAGTTTATATTACAATATCACGGCGAGAAAAGCTTGAATTATTTCAGCAAAGCAAAATTGTTAATTCTTCGTCTGCTAGTTACGGATTGAAATTTGAAATTTTAATCAAAATGTTTTTAAAATGTTTTTAAAAGGTTTTTAAGAATTGTTCTAACCCTTATAAATATTTTTATCAAAATATTTTTAAGATGTTCAAATGTTTGTTGGGAAGTTCCTCGGTTTGATTTCCAGGTGGATCATATCCACGCGGCTAACGTCTATCGGCCACAGCAGCCGCATCGAGGAAGTCTCGCGCACGAAGGCGCAAGGTAGTGGCCCGCCATCATTCCCGTTACATCATGTTTAAAAGGTTTTTTAAAAACCTTTTAAAAAGTTTTAAAAAGGTTACAGTAACATTCTGTAAAGATGTTTATAAATTCAATATAACTTATTCAAACCTTTTATAAAAATTTTAAAAAAGTTACTTTATGGTGAAGAGGTAATACATTTTTAATAAATCTGATTGTTATTATATCATTAGTGCAGTTATGAAAAATTGTTTGGGTTTAGCTAAAAAGGATAGCTTATGGTAAAGCAACTAAACTGTAATCGAGTAGAGGAGGGCGGGGTTAGTTGACACGCGGAGTTCGACTTTCAATTATAAATAATTAACTGTTTAATACTAATATTTGATAATATTTGATATTCTGTAGGTAAGTCATAGCATTGTTAATATGTATAATGATTGGCATACACTAATCTAATTTTCGAAGGAAGATATTAATTAAAAATAAAATGTTTATTACTATTTAAAATAGTATATCATAGCTTTTATTATATAAAATTTTTTGTACTTTCTATGGACATATTACAGATCATTTTTGCACATTTAAGGTGGCCTATCAGGCATATATAGGACATAACTCAGAGATTGTTTTATTTGCATTTCATTAAATTAATAATGTACGAGCAAGTGTAGATCAAAAGTTTTCGGTATCGGGGACAATTTAGCGTTTTTTTTTAAGTTATTTCAAACCCTGGATATGTTGTTGTTCTGTTAAACAGACACATGGATCATGTAAATCAAAGTATCACCTTTAGCGAACTGGTGGTACGAAGATGAAGCTTAGAACTAATTACGTTTTGAAAGGTTATGTGCATATAAAATAATATGAAAGAAGATGGTGAGTTTCTCTACATCATGAGGCTGTACTCTTCATGAAAACCCTCAAGAAACCATATGCAAGGTTTGAACACTACAAAACAGGAGATCTTCGAGTGGAAAGTTATTGCTTCTGAAAACCATTTGTAAAAATTGTATATGCGTTATTTATTATACATATTTCTAAAAATTATGTTATATTTTAATTGAAAAGAGTGTTTTATAGAGTTTAGCAAAGGTACGTATTATTTTTTTTCAAAATATTAATAAATTATTGTTGATGCATCAAAAAAAATTTCTCATCCTGATCCTCCCCCCCCTCCCCTGTTTTTTATAACAAAATTGATTAGATTTTATATTATTTCCCAACTAAATCCGGATTATTGTTAATATTTTGGAACACTTTCGATTGGCAAAATTTAAGTTATGTTCGAGTCTTGCAGTGCCAAGAAGAACCTTGCAAATAGTTAAATGTACTAGCGAAGTTCGCTGGGCCCCAGCCCAGACTGACCATATGAGCTGATTCTGGCTCACAATTCAACGATTCCTCTAAGAGTCCAGGCAATCCTCAGTCAGCCCTCATCACTTATTCTAAAGATAAATGAAAATTCCAATTCAGTAGATCAAATTATTTATTAGTAAAAGATGTTCAACAGGAAAAAATTCTATAAAAAGCCGTTCCTGGCCGTCCCTTGGTCCATCATTCGTTTCCTCTAGCCACTGGATACCTCATTGGAGAAGGGGAAAAGGGGAGTCTCCTCTCTGCCCGGCCTTACATTGTCCTGGAACTTCCTTAAAATGTTTATAAGTTACCGTTAAAATACGACGATGTCAGCTTCGATGAGACTGTACTCACCCCTAACTTTCCAAACGTTTTAGTAGATTGATGCTAGGTTAGGTACGCCAACAAATGCAGTCCTATGTCCCTTTTCTAATACTCTATTTTGAATATTTATTTTGTTACGTCCTAGCTCAAATAAAAAGGTTCTGGTAAAGTCTATGACTTGAAGTAGCAGTCAGCTTAATAGTAATAGGACGTTAGATTCGGTAAACTGTTTCTAACAGATTAATGGGTACATTTTCATTGCTCTTGTTATCTTTCCAGGTGTCTAATTATGAATTTCTCGGATATTTTTTCAATAAATAATAATTTTTTTTTATAAATTACAGGTAGAAGATGATTAATAAAAAAATATAAAAAGCGCAAGTGTCCCCGCGAGGTTACAATCAAGTTTTTGAACTATTATCGAAATGTACTAATGTTTAAGAGGAGATCCAGGTGAGATTTCCGACTAAAGATAATTTATTTATGAGGGAAAAAATGCCATGTATATGTTAATTTTTACGAGAAATTCGATGATGCATTAAATAAAAATGAAAAAGAATTTTTTCCTTGTTTTTTTATAAAAAATTTTGATTTAATTTTTAATTTTTGATTTTGATTTTTAATTTTTGACTTCCTTCACCTACAGCATAATCCATGTGCAATGTTGTTCGAAATTATTCGAGAAACTTGTAAAAAAATTTTGGTTGGTGGTCAACACATGGGACTGCAAAAGCTTAAGGGTTTTATGAGTGCATCCATTGTTGTAGACGACAGTGGAATGCGTCGCAGAGCCAAGAAGTTCTACCAAGGCCTTTTCAAGAGACAGTTTGTCCTAAGCTGTCGCACAGAAAAGATCTAAGAATCTAAAAATTGTCTTCATCTTAATTCATGAAATTTCTTTTGAGTCAATTCATCAACCAGTAGTTCCAAGATTTCTGATGAAAATGTTACCGACAAACAGATCAGACAAATAAATAATATTCTACCCTTTGAATTTCGCGGCTCTAATATTCCGGTAAGACCAATTAACACAAGTGTTACATTGTACTCCGACCAAACATTACTGTTACGATTGAAAAAACATTTTAAAATACTTATATGATAATGATAGTATTTAAACCAATAGAAATTATCAAGTTCCAAGATATCTGTGTGCTATAATAACCGTACTGTTTAATAATCAAAACTACATTTTGCCGGGAAGGTAATAGATAAGTAACGGCACGATTGACTAAATCATTTTCACTTTTGATCGATAAAATATTCATCTTGAAATCGGTTATTACTTTTTTATCATTTGTAGCAAAGACAGTAAAATTCATAAACTGAGCTATAGCACGTATTAACGGAACATCTAACCCAGTAAGAAAATTCCAAGCGTTGCCTGAAAATTTCTCCGATGTCGTTGTTACATACGGCTCAATGTCTTTATACAAACCAAGCAGTGTAAATTTATGTAAATTCGTGAGTTTGTCCATAAAAAATCCAATATTTTCAGTGAAAGTTTCGCTTATATAATCATTGTTAAATGGATTATATTGGTGCACTATTATATCTTTATAAAAATTTCTAATGGAACGTGATAAATTTGAATGATTCATGTATACATTCATTTCAATATCTATTATAGTGACAAACAAAAATTTTCTGAAACCATACATTTTTCAGAAAAGCTTCAGGGCTGAAGTTTTCATTTTTTATTACAAAAATAAGACAATGAGATCTTGAAACATTTCTTGTAGTTTGAATTAAAAAATTGCTATATGCTTTAATCTTATCTGCTATTATTCTTGGCTGGTTTTTACTAAAATCCAGAAATACAGAAATTTTAAAAATTTTTTCTCAGAATCTTCTTTTAGTGAATTACTATTCGGTAACAGCTTCTTAGAGAAATTCTTTATTAAATCATCCATATTCATAAAAAATATGAAAAAATTGTTGACAAAATTTTTGTAAAATAAGGGAAAAAATATGAATATTTTTTTGAAAATGTGTCAAAATTGTCACATGATGTAGTTTTAGGTTTGCGGTCATGTATTGGATAATGCACTCCTTAAAGTCATTTTCATCGTCGCAACAATGAGCAAGGGATACAATAGCTAATAAAGATATTGTTTGTAAGGTATATTTGCACATTTTTTGAAAATTTTGAAGAATTGTGTTACTAAATTAATTCCTTTTGAAAATTTTAAGTTAGTACGAACGTTTATTTGGAGCAAACAATGGAATACAACAATGACAGATATTAAAAACAGCGATCTAGTATTGGAAAATATTTATTTATCTAGGCCAATAATTAATATTTAATTAAGCAGATAATTATGTATAGAAAAAGAATGCTTTTTGCTATGAGATGTGAAATATTTGTATAACTTTTATATGTGAATTTAAAAGTTAAATATTAATCAAAGATAGAAACATAAAAAAAAAATCTTAACTGTAAATAACTTAATAATCTTTACTTAACATTTAAATTCAGACGAATCATTACTATATAATTTTACTTGGAAGTAGTCAGAATATTAAACTTAATTGATTCGAAAAATTCGCATATATAGTCGCTTAAATTAAGAATTAATGTGATACATCCTTTGAAATAAACAAATATACACTTACAGTTAATTCTTATTATTAATCTGCTAATTTCTATACAAATCGTAAACCCTCATTTTTGTAACTTTTTAGTATAATAAAAGTTTGAATTTCATTTCCAAGGGCATATTTAACTCACAAGCATTGTTAATTAAAAATACGTGTATAAATAAGGACTAAAACAAAGTAATATAATTTTTTAAATCTTATTTAGGTCTTTTTTTTATGAAAAATATAATTAATAACATAGATTTAAAAATAATTTTAATTTTATAGCAATTACATGCATTCCCTATGGGGGCTAACGGAATAGTTTTATTTTTCAAATTGTTGAATAAATTAGCCCAATTACAAAGCCTGAATAAAATCTGAAAAATTTGAAAAAAATAATGCGAATCCATGTGGAAATTCTGATAAACTTGTCAAATATAGTGTTGTATGATTTCTTTATCTATTGTGCTCTTTAACAATTTTTAGCGTATGTCCCAACTTCATTTTCTACGAGCATCGATGGCACGCAGTTTCTGGCGAGTACAATTTATCACTTAACCCTTCATCAGTATCGTTGAGATACCGGTATCTACATCTTATATTGAAAGCTACGGTGAACAAATTTCAGGTTGCAATGTAGCGCGAAATGTAAATTTATATAAAATATCTGCGTCGATCTTATTATTTAATATAGAACATCCTCACACATCTCCTCGTGATTTTTTAAATTCATCTGCGAATGTTAACGTGGATCCGGTTACAATGCGAGCTCAGGCTATAATGAGATCTCTAGATTTGGTAAAAGATCAGTCGTGAACAGAAAATTCTCGCTTAATTTGATGAATTTTAGCGGCTAAGAATTTGCCTTATTTTTCGGAAGATTCTATAGATTGATCGCGTTTTAGACAATTGCTTTTATAGTATCTACAAATATAGGCAATTACACAGAGGCGGAAAATGTAATTCGCTTACAAAGCACTTGAAGTTGCAAGCAATAAACGCGTGGACCTATACGCGAAAGGTGGAGAATCATTAAACGTAGAAATTTATGCTTTAATTACTTAAACGAGAATTACACACATGCAGATTGCAAAATAAAAAGCGATTACGATCAACACAAACGGAAGAATCATACGTCATTACATTTTACGCCGAAAGAGAAATATCTTGCTGCTGTTAAAACATAATATTCGACCTCAACTAACCAATCTCAATCATCTAGTAAGGAAAAGATTTTGAAGGTTCGAAAGGAAAAGAGGATAAAAATTGACTAAATGAAAGCTCTCTTCTAAAAATAATTTCAATCGAATTATGCAATGGCAATCGAACTATACTAACTTGCACGTTACTTGACGGAGGATAGATTTATGGATAGCTCGAAAAATCGAATTAAAGGGTTCCTGTATAAATTTAGATCCGAAGGGGATAGGAATCGAAGAGCCTTTAATAATTGTGAACGAGAAAGTAGCATTACAGATTAGAACAACTTCAGAGATTTTCCCATTAGAACACGTCATGGTTTCTAAAAGCCCTTGGCTTACCAATCCAATCTATTACTACTGAAATGGTAGATCACAGCTTTAAAATAACAGGCGTAAAACTTAAGGCTTTCGAGAGCACTTCTGCCTTACTAATCGGTCAAAATTACTACGAGTTAATTATTACTCGAGAATTCTGTGAGATTCAGGAAATCTCTCTTGTAGTCCCGCGCACTCTTGGCATAGCAGATCATTTTTACTTACTCCGTATGGTTTTACGTCTAACATCAAGAATAATAAAACTATTGAAAATGATTGAGAATAAGACAATTTAAAAAAACAAAATATCACTTTAGAAGCAATCGGCATAAATAATTTTCCTCGAGTCACTGACGAAATCAAACGGGCCTATGAGATTTTGGATAAAACTAACCGTTGAGTCGGAAGTCAGTGTGAAGCCGGTCTTTTATAGTGTAATAAAGGAGCAATAATTCTTAACGATTGAAAAAACGCGTATAATAAATTGTTACTGTGTGAAAAAAAGCTTGACCGCGATCCAGAATACACCGAGCGTTATTACCAAGAGATGGATCGTCTCATTAAAGAAGGTTACGCGACAAAAGCAAACCGCGTATACGTGGTGCGGTATTATGGTATTTACCACATTTTGGTGTCACAAATATCAATAAGCCAGGTCGAGTGCACTTAGTTTTTGACGCAGCTGCAAAATCGGCCAAGATCAGTTTTAATCATTTGCTAATGACAGCGCCGGATTTGCTAATGAGCTTGCCAGGTATCTTGATGCGATTTCGCGAGTATGTTATTTTATTTAAGGCAGATTTACGAGATATGTTCCTTAGAATTAAAATTCGGAAGGAAGCTGTAGACGCGCAATGCCTTTTATGGTGGGATAGAGAAAGATCGATTTGCCGAGAAATATTCGATTGTAGCTAAAGGAGTTATAAATAATTCGTTTAAGGACGACTACCTTTGCAGCCGCGCTTCGAAGGATGAAGCAGTTACAGAAATTAAACAAACCATCGAAAGAAATAAAGCAGTTGAATGGGTTATGCACGGTTGGGCTCGTAACGCGAATAGAGTTTTGACGGAAATCACGTGAGATGAAAATGATATGACAAATGTAAAATTAAATTCTTTGAAAGATCGTAAGTAACGTGTGTTCGGCTTACAATGGGAAACACTTTCGGATAATTTTGCGGAGACCAACAAAGTGCGAATTCTTGAAACTAATCATGTCGATTGTAGATCCACTTGGCTTTTTATCAACTTCTTCAATAGGAGCAAGAATTATTATGCAAAGCGTTTGGATTAGTAATGTTCAATGGGATGAAAAATTACGCGACAATGAATTTGATCAGTGAAAGCAATGACGAATGGAATTTAGAAAATTAAACAATTTTTTAGTTCCGCGCTGTTATTAAATTGAAAACTTTAGGTTCTCTTCTGCAGAGTTATATGTTTTTTGTGATTCAACTCAAAAAGCCTTTGCAACTGTTGCTTACTGGCGATTTAAGGGTAATGAAAATAAATTTCATGCAGTCTTTATAACGGCAAAAGAAAGGTAGAGTGGCCCCTGTAAATCCACCTTCCGTACTACGTTTAGGGTAGTAAGCGGCCGTAATCGCATGTAAAATCTCAAAAAATATTGTAGAAGGATACACTTATGAAATAACAAAAAAATATTTTGGGTTGTCTTTTTAACTGTTCTAAGTTGTATAAGATCGGATCCTAAAGATTTTAAACTTTTTGTTATGTATCTATTATAGGTGGGATAAACAAATTGTCTTGAATTTCTGAATGGAATTGGGTTCCAAATAGAGCTAAACCTCGCGGAAGGCGGTACTCAGTGATCTCCCGAAGCATTAAGAAACAATAGTCGGTGGTTGGTTCTTTTCTTCGAGAAAATGAAGCTTCTTGGCCAAAAGAAAGCCGCTTAGACATTGCTCTAAACGATGCCTCCCGCGTAAAAAAAATATGTGTAGCGCAAGCTTTTCCCAAGTTTTGTTGGATTTTGTTTAGCCCAAACTTGCACGAAGAGATGATCCCGAACTTGACAAATTAAAAGCTTGGGCTCTGATTAAGTGCGGGCAATACTATCGCCGAATTAACTGAAACTTTGGCAAAAATGTGTGCTTATTTATACTAAGTTTATGAGATCTTTGGCAAAAGTTCATAAAGTTCTCTAGAGATTTTGATTACCTGTAATAAAATTTATGCAAGATTTTAAAGATTTTCACTGAATAAATTAAGAGTTTAAAAACATAATAAAAATTTTAAGAAATTCGAATTTTAATTTTCTATATAAGCTTTGTGTTTCTTATCTATAAAAATAAATATAATTTTTATTGATTTTAACATTCTTTAAATAATTTTAATAGTTATTAATTCAATAAAGGTGTGCAATAAAATAAATCTATCTATCTATCTATTCAATAGAGAATATATTAACAAGCTTTCAAAATAAAAAAGTATTCTCTTACACTTATACATGATACTTTAAATGAAATGTTTTAAACAGATTCAATCACATTCATCAAACTTTTTCTTCTTTTTTAAAATAATTTTATGATTTTCCTTGTTTAGCTTTCTTTTATTATGATTATGTTCTTTTATTATTCTTTCTAGCATTTCCAGATTTGCTTTTAATTTAGTAGTTTCCTAAACCTCATGATCACCTTTGACGATTTATGTTAGATTTCAGAGCTATAAAGCTTAAAACAATATTAATTATATCAACGGCCCATTATCTTTGCCGACTCTAATAATATTTCAGTGCTTTTTTTAAAGCAAATCAACTAGTATCAAGACAATTTAAAAAAATTCAGCAATTGTAAGAGCCGGTAGATGACCACACCTTGTAGGAAGGTTTACTTTTTTAAAAGTAGTTTTTAGTTAGATATCACTACTTTTGTAAGAGCAATAATTTTAATCAAAATTTAGTAACATAAGAAAATAGACGGAATTTTCGTTTATATTTGACTACTTTTATTATCTTTAATTTCTATTAAATAAACAAATAGCATTTATGAAAAGTTATATATATTATATAAAGATATTTTGCCGCCGCAGCCGCCGTGAATAAGAATCTAGGATTCCCCCTTATCTCCGAAACTAGCCGTTATTTCGAAGGGTTTTACGTTATTTTTCCACTATTTACGCTATTTTTCGACACTTTTACGATATTTTCTTCGATTTAACGTTGCTTTCTTGATATTTTGCTATATTTTTCTTTGATTTTCCTCTATTTGGCGTTGTTTTCTTGATATTTTGCGATATTTTTGCTTAATTTCTGTATTATCACCTATTTTACCGACGAAACTAGCAGTTATTAGTTACAATAAAATATACAACTAATCTGGTTATAAGAGATCATTATCATAAAAATAATTTTTTGAACATTCATTTATTTTATAAATGTATACAAGTACAAAATATAATTTACACATAATAAATAATGTGTTATAAAATATATAAATTATTTAAACATTTTTTCAAGTCTTTCAAGTAAGGTTTATAAATCGGCTGAATATTTACAATAATTTTCACTTTCAATTTGATACTTATTACAATAGCATACTATATTCATGCATAAATTTTCATAAAGAGTATAGTTATAAATTATTTTTATTACTTTTCGTAAGATCATTTTGGTTATCTTGCAAATGTTTTTGATATGCGAGTTTTTGAGCAAATTCAAGATGCGAATCATTACTAAATTTTATATTATCATTTTGATTATATTTTATTCCAGTTTTTTGGCGAATTAATAAATCCATTAACAATAAATTGCTCGTATTAAATATTAAAGAAGTATTTACTATGTTATTCATAGAGTTAAATGTTGTATTGTTTTCACAATTATTTAATATGGCTGGTAGATCTGGTTGTTCTGTATTTAGTGGCCGAGTATTGAATGATTTCATGTTTATTGAATTATGGATTTGTGATTCATTGGATATTAATTGTTTTAAAGAGTTTGAATTTTTTGAACCAACAAAAGTATTTCTGATAAAATAAAAAACATCTTTAAAAAAGGAAGATTTCGTTTTACTATCAGTTTCAGTTGTTACCATTATATT
>UELX01006173.1:0-11528 GCA_900480035.1 Eupelmus urozonus | reverse complement strand
TCATTCCTTAAATATTCAAGAATAATATATATTTTTTCCAGAAAAAGTTTGATTCATACCGTTTCACAATAAAGAAACACGTCGGTTTAAGAACGCTTTCTCCATAAGAACCCACGTTAAACCCGCTTGCCCTATTAAATCATTAATAACTTTTGTAAAGGATAGTAAAAGGAACTTAATCTCAAAATATCAAAAAAAAAGTTTGAATCATTTTATTTTTTAAAGAACATCCTTAAACACCGGAAACATACTCATGTTACTTATCAGATAGTTTATTAAGAGCGAAAAATCATCTAAACGATCACCAAAGTTGCATAGGTAGCCGCGATTACCCATCCAAGTAATAACCGCGCCCAGCACTGCTTAATTTCGATGATCGGCCGAGGGGCAGTTCCGCTAATTCACCAACCTGCCGTTTCATAGTCTTCTCGTAATTTAAAATTAAGTATTAATGAATATCAGCCTAAATATAAAAATGAAAGAGACAAGTTTCGATTAGTTTCACACGTTAAAGTACACTGAACATTGATTTTTAACAAAATTAAAATTTTAGATATTAAAAATAATCATATAAAAAGACTTTTTTGTATATGCTACATATACAAAAAACTCCCCATTACATTAATAGTTTAAGAGTTATTAATTAAGAGTTTTTGTTACAAACCATTTAAGTTTTGAATTAGTTCTAATTCTACCATAAAAACTGTAGGTCACAGACGATTTAAATATTACGTTTGATTTTAAAACCATGACATTCACGCTTGACTTAATCTTATTTGCTAGAGTATTTCATTTTCACCACACATATGTAACTTTTGCATATGTATGTGGTATATATAGCTGATCATGCGAACTCTTGATAGGCATTGAAACTGTCTTCATTCTGACTGTTGCCGTCTTGGCAACTAGATGCGTTTACAGTAGTTTTAAATAATTTGTTTAATTATTTATGTAGTGAACCTAAAGAAAACCATAGTGACTATCACTTAGATGACCGTAACGTTGTCATATTAACAAACAAGTTGATTAGTGTAACCACCAGAGATCTTATTTTATTATTGATAACTGTTTTCCGAAATTGTTAGTAATTGATAAATGAAACGTGCCTGTGAAAGACGGAGGGTGCTCGATTCTCATTATATGTAGCGCCTTACTCAATAATTAAATTAGTATTTAAGTATCAAAATAGTAGTTTCAAGTACGAAAAATAATACACTCGTTTAGAATTTAATTTAACATAAATATGAGCTGTACTTACAGTTTTGGCCTCGGAATCTGCGTAGACAGTCATTTATATTTCTTAGTGTACCTCTTAATAAAGCTATTATTTAATTTTTGAAGATGATTATGGGATCACAATACAGAACAAACTAATTTTTTGGGTAATAAGTAATCACCGCTGAACGAGACGGTACATATAATTAGGATCGAACTTTGGTGCGGAGTTGTTTGCTCTATTAATAATTACATTATGCATGCTATTCTTTTATATGATATTATAAGCAGATGTTTAGCCCATTATAACTTTATTTTTATTTGTTTATACAATTATTGCATATATATTCTTAATTATTGAAACTTACATGAACATTTTATTATAACCAAATAAAATGTATATTACGTTAATTCTTTTTTAAAATTACACAAGCAAAGCACTTATTCAGACATTTACTCCAGCAAGCGGTTGCCAAATTTCATGAAACGGGTTCAATCTTGAAATCCATACTGCCGTTCACCGAATAATATTTCAATCAATTCTTCTCTTTACTGATACTGATACTGAGGCATGTTTGGTCCCGTAAACACTGTATTCATATACATCAATGTCCTTTTCTACAGAAATTGCTTTTTATTATTAAGTATAATAGTTTGCAAACTAACGAGTGAACGATTTCTCTAAAAGGTCATAGCACTTGGCGATAGATATTGATATTGTCTATATTCGTAACTAAACTTTGCATTAACGTTTTTTGGCGATAAAAAAGCCTCTAAAAGTTCTAAGCAATTTATATACAGAATTTTATCTTTTTGAAAAAAACAACTGTTAATTGTTTCTTCTTTTGGTTCTGCCCACAAACTGTCGTTGAAGTGTCGAAATTTATGATTAAGTTAAACTTCTACAATATGTTATTGGATTTATTTAAATCGATATATTACTTTTCTAGATTTTAATCTAATTTCTTGTAACTAACTATTAAGGAGTCCCATGCTATTAATAAACGTGGCAACTATAAATTTACAAAATCACAAATCTAATATTTTTCACGTGTATAAAATCTTTTAAATATTTTTGTTATTCCTTTCTTTCTTAATGTTTAGATCTTCATATACTAAATATTTTTCCGATACTACGATAAATTCTAAACGTCTACCTACATAGTTTTTTACGTTATTAAATTTTTTTAGTAATTTTTTGTAAATCTAAATTTAAAAACATGAATTTTTTCAAATTTTTTTTTCTTTGCCTTTTCAATTTTTGTGTCTACTTACTTGTCATTATTTACTTTTCTAACTTTTAATTAGACAATAATCACAGATACAATATAAGTTAAATTTCGTTTAATTCTATTTAAATTATGAATTTAAAAGTTTTCTGTGTAAGCCATTACTATATAAAAACTCTAATGGCTAAAAACGTAAGTACTAAAACTTATGTAAAGAACATGGATTCTTTTGAAACCGCTTGTAATCTTACAAATAAATGGTAGGAGAATTTGGAAAACATGTTCCCATTACCAAGGCATACATGCCACGGCTTGCATTGTAATTTCTAAAAATATAAATTAAGTTACTGTTGTTTGCGAGAGTCATAATCTACTTGACTCTTTGACTTCTTTTGTTAATTTTTCTTCATAATAACTCACGAGTTTAAAGCAGTAAGTATTTATAATTTTATTTCTTTGACTGAGATGGAAATAATGATAATTTTTTTTCAACAGATTGCTAAAAGAAAACGTTAGCTAAAATTTTACCAACATCCCGTATGCGCAACATTAATTTGATATCTTCAGTTTTAATAAATTAATCTATTTTTTGAAATACTGAAGCTACTAAGGCAATTACATCTGTATACAATTTTGTATTTATTGAGAAAATATTAATTTCATTTTTTAGCACTTTTTGTTAAAAATTTTTAAATTAAATTTAAGGACACTGATACTTTTAAAATCATTTCCGTAATTTTTTTAATACTTCTTTTCTTATTGCCTAAACTAAACTCTTACACATGTAGTTGTGCTACCATTTATTAATTCCCTCGGTAATGTTTAAGTAATCGTGTCAAGAAGAAATTTCTTGAGTCAGTACTTTACTGTAGTACTTCTGGAAAACATCAAGACCGAAAAGCTTAATATAATTTCTAGACTATTTAACATCATCTAAAATTAAACGTTGAAACGTATTATGCTTATCTTCTAACAAACATGATACAATGCTTGTAAAAAATAAATTACTTTTATTCATAAAAACTACGGGAAAATTCTGCATTAAACTTATTGAAAACGAATAATAGGCTATTGATCGTTGTACATTACATAAGAAGAAAATTAAACTTAACTTTGCAGATCACTCGATTGAAAAATTGCTAATTCATTACAACAAAGAACATCATTTTCCAATCGGAAAGATCTAAAATTAATTTCCCCTACCCAGAACATCAAACACTATTTGTTCTTCACATCCCAGCCAGCCAACAATCTCGGAACAATCCCGAAAGCCCCAATTAAAATTCAACATCCTCAAAATATCAATTCCCAAATCCCAAACTTTTTCCAGCGGCCTATCCCCCCGCAAGCGTACACGCGGCTAAGAAACTCGCCGGCGCAACAAAGTTCCATCCATAGCCACGCGTCAAACCCGGCGCGCAACGCACCATAAAGCTCGTTATAAGAGCTTGCGGAGAGCTTCGAGACACAACAAAGCCAAAACTCGGCGCGCGAATTCCAATCTCGCGAAGTAAATCAAGACCTCCTCGCGAGCTCGCGACTTACAAGTTGTGAGTTACAACGCACGCTGCGGGAAGATTGCAAGAAAGAGTGGGCGAGCTCCTGAGCAGAGAGAGAGAGATAGAGGAGGGGATAGAGGGACAAAGTTAAGAAGATAGAAAAGGATGGATAGGGAAGAGCGGGGGGGGGGGAGAAGCCACGCGCGGGCTTGTACAAGCTGTTCTAATGAGATAAGTTAGCTCGGCGTACTTTACTTTTAATATCCCTCCCATCCTGCCTGGCCCTAAACGAGCCAACTTACGCGCTTCGACGTCTCTTCCTGATATTTTATCCTCTCCAGCCGCTCTCTCCGCGCGCATTACCTACCCCCCTGGCGCGCACACTCGATCGATCGCTCTCGAGCATCTTTCTCTCCTCTCTCTTTCTGCAAGAGATCCACCGCCGCCGTATCTTGCCTGATGTCTGCGCTCCTGCTGATTTCTTTGCTCCTGCGATTTATTATCTAAAGCTTTTGCATAGTGTTCATGAACCTCTAGTAGTTGAAGATAGCAATGTTGCGGTATTCCGTCTGGCTGCAGTTATGTGCTTTTTCAAATCAAGGGTCGCGCTCAAGTTTCAAAGGCAAGTGTACAGCTATATACGGTAGTTTTGATATTTTTCAAGTTATTTTCGTCTTATTTATTTAACAATGCGCAATTCATTTTGATTAAAACGTCCTTTAAACAATGCTGCTCAAATCAGGGTACTCCGGTTCATTCAACGCGAACGTCTAACAACGATCATTACACAATCAACGTTACGCGATTAAGATCGTTGAACCTCATTCATAACAATTACAGAACGCCTGAAAAGCGCTTCTCACGGACTTCACCCCAAGAAAAACCTTAGGAAATCGACCGCACCACACTCAAAAGATCTACCCAGCGGAAGGTTCCGATTATCTCACCGCCAGCACTTCAGTTCGACCGAAATCAATTTCAATTACACTGACTTTTAAACAATGCGCAGCTCGCTCTTCGAAAAAGCCGGGCTCCAGGCCCTAAAGCCCCAATCAAAGCTAGCCGCGCTCTCATTAATAACAATCTATTTAAGCATCGCAGGCCGGTGGGGCCGCTTCCTCCACAAAGCGCATCCGCTGGAGGACTGTCTTAACGAGCGTTTAATCACGGCGCCTTCTCCTCGCGATTATTGATAAAACGCGCCCGGCGTATTATGCTTGCCGGCTTTTACGCGCAAATCAGGCGCAATTTCCCTCAGATTAGAAAGCCGCTCGCGCGCGTCTTCCGCGCTAAATTATCCTTCGTCAGTTAGCCGCATCCGCGGGCCAACAATGCAGCTAATTCAGCCTGGGTCCCGTTAATGCGGCCCCCTGCATGTGGGCTTGTCTGTACGGCTATATAAGCTCGAACGGATGTGCTTTCGCGGGCATCTCGGGCCATTTATTCGCATTAGCAGCTGAGCAGCCTTCTGAGGAACTCGCGAGCCGAGCCGATGATATATTCCTCGGGGATTTTCCGCTTGCGGCGCAGCTCGTCGCCTGAAAAATAGGACTGTTAAGACAGGAATTGATTGTTTCGCTCTCGAGCAGAGGAAGGGTAAAAGCTCTTTGATGCACGTCTTTATGGCGGGACGTTTTCCCTCGTAAAGGGACTCGTTTAGTCGGCCTGACTGATCGCCGGCTAATTTTTTCCTGCTTTTCGGCGTTTTTGATAGAGGGCTGGCACGCTGAATTTTAGAGGTTCATTATACGTTTTTCTTAGTGTCTCTAGCAAGTTCGTTAAACTTGTTTATTTAAGTCTATAATAACTTACGGTCGCAGGAGTACCTATAATGTTGAATGTGAAATTCGTCTGTAAAGAAATGATTTGAAAAATAATGACTTAAGCGCGATTTGCTTGATATCGTTTTATTTTTAATTTACAAATGATATGGTAAAAATATCAATTAAAATTACCTTTTATTCTAGACGACTTTTAACTAAAATATAAGATGGGTTTGTTGAATACAGCCATGAATCACGAGTATTCGACTCTGAGGGCATCGTGAGATTGAATAAAAATTTATTTACACGCCAAATACTCATATCGACAATTTCAACCTGCAAATCCAAATATCCGTTGAAAAAAAAAGTTTTATGTTGGTTCTCGAATTTTGTTGTTATTGATCTAATTTGTGTAATGTAATTTTATGCTAATTTTAAACTAATTAAGCTTTTTTAAAGGTATTTCTTATTGATCATATAACAGTACAAAGTTTGGGATTCGAACTTGTAAAAGATTCCTTCAAACTTTTTCTAAACAAATACTTGAATATTTAAATTTTTTTATCATATTTTTCCACTAATTAATGATTTCTATATCTTTTTATTTTAAAATATTATAAATTTTAATATGAACTAATTTGTTGACTCATTGGAGGACAATGGATTTAAATAAATAATAAAGATAATATTCTTTATTATATACTCCCACCAAGTGTCAAAAGTCTCTTTCCATTAAACTATTTTGAACACTTACTGAAGTTGATTTACCATTTCCTACGATTTTTTATCCAAAAAAAAATTTTTTTTTAAAATAATTTAAACAGATATCTACATTAATTGTAGATTTTTTACCATAACTATTTTTATTATTATTTTTTTTTCCATTTCTTTTTTTTCTATAGAAAATTGGTTAAAATTTAATACTTATCTGTTAAATTGAAATATTGTATCCGTAACAATGTAAATCAGGTTTAAAATTAGGAATCGTATACCTACCTTAATATGATAATTTATTCTATATTCTAATAAAAGAACGCAATATTGAACTCTTAAAATTAATAAATTTAAAAGCATCTAAATCGATACCTAAAAAATTGTTTTATCCGAATACAGCATTAAAACAGTCCGAAAAACAAAAAGGTTTTTGGAATAAATAGCATCGTGCGTAGGCTCTTTTCACATCCAAAATCTCTACTTTTTTACCATTCCGAAAATATGTAGCAAGTATGTCCAACTAAATAATTTTAATTATAAGTGTATTATATTTATGTATTAATAAATAAATTAATTATCTCAAAATTCAAAATTAACAACACTCAAAATTTGAACAATGTCGCTCTTTTTTCAAGCAAACATGTCATTTTGAGAATTTTGGAAAGTTAGCTAGCTACACATTCTTAAAATTTGTATTAATTTATTACAAAATAAAGTTAAGATATGAAAAAAAGTTTTTGCATTTTAAATATGTAACCATATTGCTTCAATTACTTTGCAAATTCGTCTCACTATAACAAATAATACTTTTTTTTCTAAAACAAAATTACGAATTTGACAAAAAATTACATTTAAATTTTCATTAAATTCATCAAATTTTATTCTATTATTTGGAGTACTAAAAATGATATCTAAAATTAATTCAGTAGATTAATACTGCAATACTATTTCTACAATCCTGCAATAATATCCCGCGTATATCTAAGCAATTTTAACTTAATAAACAGTTTGAATTTAAACGTTAATTTTTATCATTAATTTAAAACGGTCACCTTTTTTTTAACTATCTCATGTGAATACATTTTGAGATTACTTGGTTAGAAGAGTATTTTAATTAAATTATTAACAAAATCGTTCTAAAATTTAAATTGCTTAAAAAAGTAAATTAGAATATTGTTCAATTAACACTTTTATCAATATGATTGATTTTTCATTTATACTGAAAATTTTTATTAATGCAATAAAAATATTTAAAATATAATCGATGTATAGATGAATATTTTATTATTATTTTCTTAACTCCATTATACTTTTATTGAAAAAAAATATTAGTATTCATTTTAAATGGAACGATATTTCGACTATACCGTAAAATTTCCACAAACATTGAAAAAAAAATAGTTTAAACTAAAATTCTCCGAATATATCATTGATTCAAATTTTTGCTATATTATTTCCGCGGAGCGTAGAATTTCAGAGTTTAAAATATATTGTCAGGATATAATAAATGTCAGTAATAAAATGAAAAATGTTTTTTTTTTTTTTTCAACCCTGGTCATAAGTGGTAGGGAAAAATCTGAAAAATAGAAGCGAGCACGCGGCCGCAGAACGGGTATTTCAGCGCGATGCCATACAGCTTAAAACAAATTGCCGACGGCTGAATAGTGCCGGAGGCCATCGATTGTCGCGAATTGAAAAACAATTAGTAAATTGCGGTTCGCATCGCTGCGCTACCGCTACAACGCTCCATTGAAAAGCTCAACGCTTTCGCTTCAATTTCACTTTTGATGAAATTTCGCGCGCTCGCGTATATCGCCAAGCGCGACGCCGAGAAGTGGTACACGCCAAAATCGAAAATTCATTTAATAACTTCATTAAATTTATCGAATGCGCTGCGTACTAGGGGCGTGAGGGTATTAATACCTAAATACGAAGTCTCGTGTCGCAGCGCACCATGGAGTTTATATTTGCGATAATCAATGGTAAATTTCGAGATATGACAATTAGAATTCAATTAAAACGGTTGCAAAACGAATACTCATAGCATAGAGATAGAATCATAACTTTTGTACTGTTTAAAGCTTTTATAACTACAGTTTGTTTGAAAACAATCATAAGAGCTTGTTTCTCATTATAATTAAAAGTATAAGTTAATAAGTTAGAGGTAAAAAAATTAAATAACGATAGAGTCATTCTACATATGCAAAAAATCGATTTGTAGAATAAAAAGATACACTTACGTAATCTCAATTATAACTTAAATAAGTAATCAAACTATTTTTAGGTAACTACTTCATAGTTTATTTTTTCTTTCAATATGATTTTCATACTACTATTCTTGCTACTTTAATATCTATACAATATTGTACAAACAAATAATTAGTCAATGAATTGCGATAAAAAGTATTGATAACACTGATCAATAATTTTATACTGTACTACCATTTTATTTGTTCTGGAAACAATAAGAATATTCATGATAAGGGTTTTTCTATACTGAAAGAAAAAAATATTTGAAAAATTACCAGATTATGACTCATGACTTATAAAATAATAAAATATGTTAAAATTTTAGTACGATTGGTATAGGATGGTAAAAATTTCTATTTGTCAAAGTTTTGAAAAAATCGAGTAAAATTTATTAGAGCTTTAACTAAAAAATATTTTTAAAAAATGGGCACACCTAATGAGATTAACATATTTTCCGACCAGAGAATTTTTACCATTTTTAGTGTACTTAATAATAAAAGGGATGGGTAATATCGTTTACTTCTTCCTAGTCAGAATGGTAAAATCTACTAGTTGAAATAAAAAATTCCGCAATACCTAATTTATGAAATTACAACTTTTTATTTCAAACTTTAACATTTTTAAGCTAGTAATATTTCAGAGGAGGGTGAGCACTTCTATATTTAAAATTTGTTTAGCTATTTTTTTTTTCAAATTGTTTTAGTAATTTTTCCCATTGTATTTCTTTCGGTGTGTTGAATGAGTCATCAAAGATGTTAAGAACAACGCCATCTTTACTCTGAAATTAATTATGTGGGTATTTCCTTAGTGGCTGATTTCCTTAATAGTTCGCCCCCACCTTTCGAACAACGGAATTTTCTACCAAGTTTCGATGTTACGAAACGCTTATTAAACCGTCGCACTTATCAGTCAGCAGCAGTTTGCTTTGACACGCTAAAAACGGTGAATCGATTAGTGAAATTAATTGGCTATCTCTTCGTGACTTACACGTAAGTTAGAAATCTGTAATTTAAACCAATAATTAGTACAAATGTGTTTCATAATTTTTGCATGCTAGTTAAACTGTTTTTTTTTTTTTTTTTATTTTGACTGCGCTTTTTTTTATTCATTTTTTAATAAATTATGGATATAAATATACATGACATTTGAACATCGTTTATCAACGAGAAGTTTTAAAAATGAAAAATCGGCTTTTGAATGCAAGTAGAATTTTAATCGAATATATAAATATCAAATAATTAATTTTTAACTTTTGATATAATTAAATTTATTATTTTTTATATCTGGTGCCGATTTTCGATGTTATTGACCATAGAATATTTCGATGACTGACATTTAGTAGTCAAATTTACTAACAATTGACTTCTTTAAATTAATTTTTTTATTTCAAAATTTGTTCAATAAAAAGAAAAAAATTTTTGCGAAATTAAATGTAAATTAGTATTTAACCTAAAATGTACATAATTTCATTAAATTATTAAATTATCTGTTGCAATCAATTATAATAAGTTTCTTAAAGTATGTCAATGCTTATTTTTTCTGGGTCACGGCAAATTTTATTCAAGAGACATTTAAGTCATTTTTTCGACGTACTGCTTTAAGAATCAATTCAAATATGTACTTATGGATGATGACGTGTATCTTTGTTATTATTATTTTTACAAGTGTCAAAGTTGAATGAATTACACTGGAAAAAAATTTAATTTTCATTGGAAGGCTTTATTGAATCAATTGAACTGTTAATATAACTTAACTTTTTCTTAGTGTAGGCTAAGTTAATAGCTTTATCATTAATTTAAATACAACATTTCAAATACTGGAACGTAGGAAAATCTTTTTGCTTAGAAACTAAAGATATAGATTTGGTAAAATACTATGTTCAATTTAAATTGAAAAAATTTATAACTTTTACATTATTTTTCGTAAACTTTTAAACTTTGAAATTACTATTTCGACAAAATAATTACAGCACTGTTGCCTTCCTAAATCACCCATAAAGCACAAACTGAACCTTCTCCTACAACACCTACCCCTTCACAAGACAACCAGCTAACAACGAAATAATTTTCTTTTAGACTCAAAAAATGTCAGCGCCCAAAAATGTATTGGCCCTAGCTCTCTTCTGCAGTCTGGCCTTTTCCATCTGCAGTACATCCGTCTCAGCAGCCCCCGAGAAGCATGACCTGGTCGTGGGCGCTAGGGTCTGGGGTGACTACCAAATTCAACGCAAGAACGTGAAGGTTGAGTACTCGTGGTTCCGCAAAAATACGCATACGGAAACCTTCGCCGGAGACGGCAGCTCTATAATCACCTATATTCGAGTGCTGGACCAGTCGAAAAATGGTAAAGGTGGCCATGCGGTGATAGTGACCGGTGGTACCGGCCACAACTTCGTCACCCTCAGGTTTACCAGTGAGAGAAGTCAAGACATCGACTTTGTGGTTGAGCTGTATGGCAGAAAAGCGATGTAGATAGTCTGTACATTTTTAATCGTTGTTTCAGATTCTTGTGTAAAACTTATGTCTGAACTAAGGTATTATTAAATATAGAGCATTAAATTATTATGATAATTTTTAATCATTTTAGATAGTTTTGTAATAAATGAAAAGTTACCTGTTTACTAAAGTCTTTCAATATTCCCAATCCTTGCATGTCTTAAACACAAAAAATTGATTACTAATTTATTAAAAGGATTTAAGACTTTCTGATCAAAAAATTTTTTTTTCGCACGCCGTGCGCGAAGTTCGTTTTCGTGCACGCTCGAAAAAAACTGCGTGCGCAAAAACGAACTTTATGCACGTCGTATGAAAAAATTGTATTCGATACTCGAGAGAGAAAGTAATTTCAACCTCGTGTGA
>UELX01006172.1:0-11529 GCA_900480035.1 Eupelmus urozonus | reverse complement strand
TCTCTCTCTCTCTCTCTCTCTCTCTCTCTCTCTCTCTCTCTCTCTCTCTCTCTCTCTCTCTCTCTCTCTTTCTCTCACACACATCTCACATGTCACACAGTGTGAGTGTGTATGTGTATGCGTGTATGTGTATTGATTGGCATTCGTGCGAAAGACGAAAGCGGGGATGCTGATAATTTGTGCATTCAGTTCTGTGTCCTGATGTCGTCTTCTTTACGTTCTTTCGTTTGTAAATTAGTGGAAACTTAAATAAGTATTGATTAAACCATCAATGATCAATGTTATGATCTGACATGGACGTGCGATTTAATAAATTTGCGATATCTTAGGTGTCACGTGTGTTACCTAGACTAATCTATGTGTGAATTATGAACCTTTCTAGAAGTTCAGCTTTAATACGCAAAAAAGCTAATAGAGATTAATAGGCAATGTAACTTCCAAATAACAAAATTTAACAATAAATACAAATTTATATAATAATGTACTTCATTGCATTAAACTTAAAAGTCGTATTCTTCATTTAATTAGAAATTATTGTAAAGCTACTCTAAAGTTAAAATAAAAATATAAATATTTTAGTCTAAAAGAAACTTTAATAAATAATTGTATATTTAATTAAGTACATTCATTTATTTTTTATTATACTATAAGTATTTAGGTACTATATGAACTATAAAATGTATGGATATATTTAACGTTACATGATTGGCGGTGAATTTCTTTAAAGTGAAGTATATCTAAGGACATTAATGAGACTACTTATCTTTGTGATGTGAAGCGTTTTTTACTCTAATACAGCTTGGAAACCTTTTAAGCTGCAATATTAGCTCTTATAATGTAGAATTTTATACTATCTATATTTTTTTAATTCATATTTTTCAAATTTAACCACTACATTGTTATCTCATTAAATCTGATTCATAATTTAATTATTAAGTTAACTTACTTATTAATAATAATTATGTTTATTATTATTTTTTGTTACAGGTAAGTTCTCTTTCTTCTACTCATTAGATCATCTAGAATATCCAAAAAAGAAGCCATCGGTAAGTTTGTAATAATTCAACGCAAACATAGAAATTTCATAAAATTTTTTGGTTAACAAATAAAGTTTAATTATTAGATATAAATAGAAAGTACAGATTTAACAAGTTAATCCTACAGAATTCCCCTTATCATTTAATAATATTTTTTTTTCCTTCTGTTTACTACTTTTCTAAGTAACGAAAAATTGTTAATTATCAAGAAAGGATTATAAACTAAAAGTCCTGAAAATGTTGTAAAACAATTCTGCTATTATTTTATATATCTTTATCATTGTAGAATAGATAGAAACATAATCTACCTACAATTTTAATAAAGCTCTATAATTAGTAAAGTTCTCTTGTACAATTACACTACTCCATTTCATATAATACTCAACGGAGAAATTATTTTACGTCTAATGTGCACCTATAATTGAAAGATATATAATTCTCAAATGAAAGAGTTATTAATTTTAGGATAAAATACAATTTAAATTAATCTTTTAAATAGACTTATTATTTAATTAAAATAACAAATAAATGTTTTTAATTAGTTTATAACATTATCTTATTAAATGATTCAGAAAGAGAATTATTATTCGCAAGTAAATATTATGTTTAACACGTCATAAACTTACTTTATATTCTGAGCACGAAATCATGTAGGGTACTGATCAGTAATCTGGAAATTTAAATTTAAAACTACTTCATTAGAATAATAAGTAATCTTGAGATGGTTACTAACATTTTATAGATTTACAACAAATATAAGAAGTTATTTATCTAAATTTTATAATATATTTTGGAAATTAATTCACTGTCTTAAATTCATACAAAATATTGTTGTACTTATTTCAAAAAATAAAATCTTATTTTAAAATCGAAAATTGTAAAAATATTTTCCTTTCAGAACGTTTACGTTTTTAGAGCTAAGCTCAAATAGAACTTTTATTTTTTTCTGGTGCCAGCTAATTAAGTCTGAGAGAAAAAGGGAGGAAAGTAAGAGCAACGTTAATTATACTCACTGTATTTTTCTTGGTCCTTAAAAAGTTTCTGTAAACTATTTAGTAGGATTTGTCATATAATATGATATCTGTTAGCTTTATCTACATAATCATGCTTCTAGTAGCCAGTACATTTTAATTTATTGTATTTATCATATAAAAATGTAAAGTAATTTCTAAAAATGAAATAAATTTTGTAACTACATTTTACATTTAAAATTATTAAAATATTATCAGTTTAATTTTAATACAAAGTTTTACAGTCAATATTATGAGCCCAAAAAGTTAGTAAACTGCATTAAAAGTGTTTGCACAGTATCTACCAGAAAATTATACAAAGGTTCACACTATTCTGTGAAACTTGTACTACTAGATATAACATAATAATAGTTAAATTAAAAAAAAAAATTAAGTTTTGATTTTAAAAGAATTGCAGAATTTCTGATATACTGTACTGAATGCATTATTGTCGTAAACAGTTTTATTTTTTTAATCATTCAAATTATTATAATATTTGACTACATAAACTGTTTATGTTAATTTTTAGTAAATTTAATAATTTATTTTCATTAATACTTTTTCATTTCATAGAAGTACAATCAGAGAATTTAAAATAATTAATTTTTTTAAAAGCTAATAATTGGTTTAATTCAAAGCTAATTAAAAGTTGTTCTAACTTTAACATACACGTATATTGTTCTACTGACATAAAACTCCATATTATTTACATAAAATTTTACCACGCAGTTTTGTGTCGCTTGATACTTTCGTGCTATATTTAAAGCTGTACTCATAAATAGCACAAGAGCATACAGGTTGCAGGTAAAAATATCTCCTTATTGATATACTTTAGTGTTTAGTTTATCGAAGAATACTATAACATATTTGCTATAATTATTAGTTTAAACAAAATTTTTCATGTATTTTAAAAACTCTACTAAAGTCTTAAATACTGTGTTTTTGCTTTGAATCAAAAGATTTCTATTATTTGTATTGTATTATAGAAGTGATATTTTTGTAATGCCATCCCTTGTTTTCAAATAGTTTGGAATTCAAGGAATGAGTTAAAAATATTTTTCTGTGTATTTAGGAAATAAATTTTCAAAATTACTCTACTTTAGCGAAAATTTGAAAAAGCAATAGAAAATTAAAAAAATAGAAAAACTTATCTTGCTGGCACAAACGTTTATTTTTCTTTTCGTAAAATGTGTTAAATATACGTATAAAATAACAATAATTTATCATTTTCAAATAAAAATTGTTTTAAATTCATCTAGTGGGGTCACTGACATTATTACAAAATTAAACTTACATTCATTTAGATTTTTTTTATTTCTTTATTTCAAACGAAAATAGCTTTATTGCTCAAGATTGTAATCTAGAACTGAATTCTATAATAATTTTGAAAAAATATATTGTAAAATAAGTAACCTTAATCTTAAAACGATTGCAGTTGAACGAAATCCAAAACGTTAAGTGAAAAATAATAAAAATCAAAGCAATAAATTCTTGGCGCAACTTTTAATTTTGATGTCAGGGGTGCCGACGTATCAAAATCGTGAAATATTTCTTTTTGCCACGTCCATGTTTGTAATTTACTGCCGGTGGCGCTCGGCGGGATAAAAAGAAAAACTCGCTGGCGACAGAGATTGAGGGAAAATGAGAAAGAGAAAAAAAAGAGTAGTGATATTGAGAGTGTGCGTGGAAAAAACGCGAACACGAGCCTATAAAAGCGATATAAAGAGAGAAACGACGAGGAGAAGACTGAGAGAATATACGAGTAAGAAAAATTAAGAGGATTTGCAGCGGCGAGTATACAGTGAGAATTGGAGATATTTTCATTTATATCCAGTATCAAGGATATGGTAAAATAAAGAACCTTGTACCAAAAAGATTTCGAAATGTATTTTTACTTAAAAATTCTCTTTTTATATAGAATCGCTCGCAATTATTTAGATTTGACTTTAAAGATTTTTAAATTTATTAGTAACGTTAATTTTATAAAGACTGTTCAATAATAAATTTATTAATAGATTCGTTATTTTTAAATTCGAATGGCCAGCTATTTTATTAAAAGTTTATATCTTTGATATTAAAATTTAAAATATAAAATTTATATGATTTCTTATGTTCAATTATTCCTATCGATAATAGTATTTCTCTTCGATAGTACTGATTACTATACAGTATGTAATAAAGTTCTAGAACATAATAGCCTAGTACATACACTAATTATTACAATAGTTGGTTAATGCATTAATATTATTATTAGGATTAGTTTGTTAATTTATTAATTAACAAACTAACAAACTATTGAATATTGTACGAGTATATTATATATGATATATAATTACGTTCAAGAACTTTCCAACTCTTGTTTCTGTAATAAGGGGAGTTTCAAGCCTTCAGGTCTTGTGCTTTTGATTAAACTCTGAGAGCTGTTTTGTAGTCACAGAGAATGAAGCTCTACCTGTATGATCTCGTAGGCCCTAACTTCTAATATAATCCTCAATTTACTGGTATATTCCCGATTCACGTTACAAACATATTCGTGCAAAATAAAAAAAAATATTTAAAAAAAATAAAGATTATAATCATTCCTCACAGAATTAACAGTATCTATTTCTAAAGATGTATACACTGATTACTAAATATGATTTTTCATTTTAAAAATAATATTAAAAAATTGTCAACCCAAAACACAGGCCAACATCAACATTTTCCACGCCTATACAAAATTCAAAATCGACGCAAAACCGCCGGCGTCCCTCATCATCCAAAACACTCTCACACTCCCACCTACGACTCTATCCGATAAAAAATGAATAGTTCAGCCCGCGAAGGATAGAGCGTAGGGGAATCCGCTAGCGGGGCAAAGATAGATGACGTCCGCGCGCGTGCCAATTCACGAGGGGGCGGCAGGCTCGAAAAACGCCGGGGAAGAAACGAAAAAGAGAGCCCCGGCAAGAAACCGCTCGCGCTCACGATGTCGCCAAGAGTGAAAATCTAATATAAACGCGTGTCAAGCAGTTATATAGACCATCCGCCTCCCTCTCACTCTCTCTCTCTCTGCGCGACAAACACACACGCACGTATACCAACACACACACAGAGAGCCGAGCGAGAGAAAAGAGCGAGGCACGCGCTCAGCGCGGTCGGTTCAAAATAATCCGGCTCTCCTCAACAGCGGCAGCCTCTCCTCTCTATAAATACAATACGAAAATTCAGTCCGCCGCTCGGCGTCCCGATGCTCGGGCCGCCCCCCGCTTACTGCCAGTCTAGGCATTAAGGGCCACTTTGAGCGATAAATCCGCCAAGAGCCGCCCGCGCGCCTTTCTGGAAGTGCGGCCCCCACGTGCGAGAGCGGCTGCGTAGATGCTTCCGTGGACATGTGTTGTTGTGCTGGTTTTTGTGTAAATAGCCGATCGTTTATCGAGTGCGATAATTGAGGCTAGGGCGAGTTGGGAGAGCTGTGTGCACAGGTGGATGAACGGAGCTGCGGGGATGGTTGGGGGAAGCCAGACAAACGATTGAGTGCGGAAGTGTCTTGCTGGACAAGATGTTAGATTTGTCGACTTGGGAGCGCTGACGATTGCAAAGTGGGGAGTGCGAGCGACTGTGACAAATAATTGCGATGGATAATTGACGGCTTTGTTGGGTTTTATTGTTCGGCTGGTGATTTCAGTTCTTAATGAGTGGACAAGTGTGATGTTTGTAAATCGAAAAATTTTACTTTAAAACTTCAGTGCCAAAGTGTTTATAATAAAAAGCTGTGAATTTCATGATCTAATTCTCGAGACGAAAAATCAGCGCCGACGGACGACAGAGCGCAAAGTTAAAATTATAAGCGCTTTTCTTACTAAGCTCGTTTAACTCCCGCGCACTCGCGGATGTAAACAAAGTGAAATATCGTTATGATTCACAATAAAGATAAATTCTTTCCTTACCCCGAAGAGAAAAGCAGCGGACAGCGGGCCGCGAGGCCCGGAGGACGTGACTCCATTAAATTCCCCGAAGCACTGAAAATAGAGAAAGGAAATACCCGATGACAGTTCAGCCGCAGCAGCAGCCCATCCTCGACTTACAATAGCCAGCCGTATAGTGTCCGCGGAATTTTCGCTTCGATTACAAAGCTCCCGGTGCCAGCGTCGGCTGAAACTGGATAGGATATTTATGGAAGCCGCGGCGCGCGCTAAGGAAATACCTGAGTGGACCGCTTGGAAGTAAGCTCGCAGCTTGTCCCTTTATCAAAAATGTAGCGCTCGAATAAAGCGCAAAGATATCTCGATTATCTTCACCGGAAGCGAAATAAACTTGCGAGCTTGCGAATCGAACTTTATTGGAAAGATGAAGCTTTCCGCCGAAGAGACGTGAGATAACAAAGCCCGCTCTGGATACATAAACGGCGCCGGATTACGGAGTAAACTAATTGGAAGAGCGAAGAAAGAGGCATGGAGAGGCTGGACCTAATAGAGCAGATGAGGCGCAAGGAGCGCAGGAGGCGCAGGGGATGGACCGTTGTTGTCGGCCACGAAGTTCGGTGAGTAGTTTAAAGATCGAACTATATCGACGGAGCTGGGAAAAATAACAGGTAGCTGCGATCGGCGGCGGGGATGGAGGCTACGTGCTCCGAGTTCGAAAAATTTTAATTAATAAAGAGCAATCGCTCGTCGCGCGCCCATTAAAACTGCCGGGAACTAACGAGAAATTCTACGGAGAGGCAGCTCGCTTTTGGCTTTATGTTTTTTTATTGTGATTGAAAAGTTTGCGACTCGAGATATTCGACGCTTGGTTCTTAAGGTCGAGAGTGGGTAATGATGAAGATTGAGTTTAGAAGAAAAATTTATGAAATTTATAATGTAAAATTCCACTTGTTAGGTCCCCACTGATGGAATGTAACTAATTTAGTTATAGTGGAATTTTAATTCAAAATATTTAGCTGCTAGGTAATCTTAGTGTAAAGCCTTTAAAGCTCGTGTGTTGCCACGGGTTTCATAAATATTTTTATGAGATACCATCTCTAAATTGAAAAATTGTAGAACAGGAAGACTACAACGTTTTTGTGCTCTGCCAGCATAATCTGTTTTGTATGCAAACGAGACAAAGCGCTTGTATTTCTCCAGTGACCATTTCAAATCCGGTTTTCATTGCATTCTTTACTTTTTGTAAAAAAATTTATAATGGTTGGTCTGGATTTACCTAGATTTTAAGTATCCCGCTACAAGTATTATTTTGTTTTAGTTTTTATTTTTTAGTCGTTGTTATCGTTGTTAACAACGTGATTTTTGTTATGAACTATTTTATTTGCAGCTTTCCGACAAATGCCATTTATTTTTAGCAACTTTAAGTTTTATTTTTATATTTATTATATTTTCTTACTTGTTTATAAATTGTTTTAATTTTGATTTGTATTTATGTCCGTACATCAATCATTGCAAAAAACGAATAAAATAAAAGTTTACAACTAACATTCATTTATTTAAGTTAAATTATTTTTCTCTCAAGCAAGAATTAATTCGATTTTCTCGTAAATTTAGAATCCGCGTCAAGTTTTTTTAGTTCATTGCGCGGTGTACGTGCAAATATTTGGAACAAATATGTAGTGCTTATTTTTAGTTTTCTTGATCGTGACATTTGAAGATTCGAAAATTCCACAGCAAGATTTTTAGCCTAGGGATACCACTACTATGTGAAAGAGAAAAAAATAAGGAGTCTCGGATTGAACGAGCCGAAAAAAACGAGGGTTACTAGATTAATTATAGAGCGCAAAAAAGTAGGGCAACGTCCCATGCGCGTGGCTGATTTCTACGGGAGAGTCTGCAACGATAGATCATTGGGCCGTGCATCACCTTAATATGTCATTTTGGACAAATTTAAGACATTTATAAAAACATTAAGTTCAATTTTAGACCTTGTAGCGCGTTAGCCCGGCTGTTTATATTCGTCGGTGCCGGTCATTAGTTTTATTTCTTAATTTTAAATAATTTGTGTATTTTTAGATATTAATGATTTCCTTCATAACACGTGCATACTTGCTAAACTTACATAATTCGTTCAAAAATAATTTGAAAGGCATCGCAGATACGAGGATGCCATGATCTCGTCATTGAGATCATAAATTTTAGAGAACGGTCAAATTTATGAAATTTAGATCCTCTCTAAAGACTATTGTGACGTCAATTCCTTGCCTGCTTAATGGCAGTGTCGCATCATCTTGATCTAGCTTTTGAACAATCATTTTTCTTCTTTAATATATCAAGGGAATTAAGAAGTTTAAAATAAAATCGAGTTTTATTTTTTAAGCAAGTGCAACAAGTTTCTATTTTCATTGAATAGTTTTGAAATTGCACTCTAATGATATACTTATGCATTTTTGCATTAAACGATCAAATAAACGGTTCATTATGTAGAATAATATTTGGCTCTGTTTCAAAAATGACAATACTTTAGTTCTGATACTTAAACCACTCGCGCAAATATATAGAAAGACTAATCTGATTGTAAATAAAATTATTTATACATAAAATGCTGTGTCCACTGTTGTCACTGAAGATATTTATAATATCCTGAAAATGTTTGGTATTTTTTGTAATGTTTCTTCGAACATACTTCTGTACCTCACATTATATAGTGAAAAATTGTTTGTTATAAAAGTTATTTTAAACTAATAAAATAGTAACCGAAAATTGATTGTTATACTCACAATATTTGAGAGCATAAAAATAAACAAATCAATTGAGCTTCAAAAAATTTAGAAACTAATGAAAAGAGAAATTTTTATTTATCGTTTGATATACAAACAATATTTTAAAAAAAATATTTTTTTACAATTTCGTGAAACTAAACTCTCATAATTAAAAAAAGGAAATTGAATATCGTAATAAACGTATATTTTTATTGACGAAAGGAAAAAAATTCTACATATTTTTATTATACTATTGTATTTCAAGTAAAATATTATTTTGGCTTTGAAACCTGTACAAAATATCTTTCTTCTTTCAATAAAAATAGAATTTGTAAAAAAATTAAATTTAATATTTTAGTTTCTAAAATGTATTTAATTAGAACACGAAATCAAATACTTTAAAAATGCACATTTTTATTGATCAAAGAGAAAAATTTAATATGATTTTATTATGTTATTGTATTTTTAGTAAAGTATTATTTTGACTTTGAAATATCTTAACAAATATCTTCCTTTTCTGAATTAACGTAGAAGTAAAAAAATATCGTTTTAAATCTAATTTCACAGTTTCTAAGACTACTGTCGTACCACTAATCAAAACTCAAGAAAATCCACTGTACCAAACATAAACCATCTAACTTTCAACACAACTGTCAACACAATACACTTAGCCATTCATATAGTCAATGAACTTGCCCCACGTCATTGTTGACAAACACGAGAAACATCACGAGCTCGAACCTCAGCACACATCTGAAAGCTCAATTCTTAAAGAAGACAATATTATCAATAACCGCAAATCAGCAAGCTTCTCTCTTCTCCTGCATTGAATAAATCACTTTTCCGGCGGCCGATCGTTAACCAAATCAACGAGGCTCTCGATGCCAGCCAACCCGTGATGCACGTCCCCGCGCCGGCAAATAGTAGCCAGCCAAGTTTGACCTTATATATACGCGTTCGTACAGTACACACGAGCCGTACGGCCGATTTGCGCTCCATCGCAATTGCGAGCGCACTGCGCGGCTCTAACCCACTAAATAATTCAGGCCGATGATTAAACCAATCAAGCCGACTTCGCTGCGCTTTCGCCGCCGACGCTTTGCAGCTGCTACTACTACTACTACTGTTGCATTAATTAAGAAAAGTGAAGCTAGCACGACCGAGTCGTTCTCTCTTCCTTTGTTTCTCTCTCTCTCTTTCTCTGTACTTATTAAGTCGACTTAGAGTTCGTGGCCGTCGTTCTAAATCAAAAGCCAGATTAGCGACCTTTGGTCACGAGAAAATCCTGGTTGAACCCGACGCTTCGGGCAATTAAAATGCCGCGCAGAGAGAATGTCCGAATAAAAGGAGAACGCCGGAATCGAAGAGCTTTATTCGTGTTTGCGGTCGGGACCGTGTTTGTTGGCAGTGTAGAGGTCTGATGAGGGTCTAGAAAGCTCTGGATTTTGAATGTCGTCGCTGCCTGGAGAGATGAAATGGTTTTTTATTTATTTTTTTAAGGATTTGAAATATATTTGGAATAAGAACATTGTTTATTAAAACTTTTTATTTTAATGAACAAGTTTTGAAATTAAGTTTAATGCAATATTCATTTTTAAAAATTTTTATAATAAAGACTGTTTTTTGTTGTTGTAAAACTATAAAAATAAATGTAGGTTTTATAAAATTACATTGTTACATTATTTGAAAATAATTTAAAATGATACAAAATTAAAAAACTTTTACATCGATAAAAAATTCAAATTTTTCAATTTTATTCTGCGCTAAATACGCAATTAAGTAAATTATTGTTTCATAACATAAAATCTCTTATAAGATATTTATAGTATATTATAATCGTTTTACATCTTAATCAATAGAAATTGTTTCAAAAAGATCTTTAATTATAAAATTCAGAATTTACGTAGTTGTTCATACATTGTTGAAAATCAGAACATTTTTACTTACTTTACGAAAGTATGTAAAATTTTGGTAGAGTAGTATTTTACTAGCATTACAAATTAATTTTAAAATACATACTTTGATGTTTTTTTTAAACTCTTATTTTAACCTTAATAGAGGGGTCTATATACATGCTCTTAATTAAATGGATAATTGAACGTACTACCAGTACAGAAAATTTTGATTTTATCTTAATTAGCATATAATTAAAAATGTTTACTGACGCTGAAGAATTTAAAACGCTTATTGCAGAAATAAGCTCTATTGTACATATTGCTTTATTTGCAAAATTAAAGCACTCATCAAGACATGCATTATTCTATGAAAATTCTTCCTTATTTTGTTCTTTACTATAATTATAGTGTTTATTTTAATAATTCTCATAATTAGTATCTTTTTACGTAGTTTTTTTATATTGCAAAGAATCTAAATATAAAACATTTTCTTTTTGAAAATATGATTCATAATACATTAATTTAAACTTACACAGATTTAAGTATACTATTAATAAATTAATGAAACATTCGCGCGCGTATACACATGCAAATTCACATGCCTCGAGTTCTACAAGAACTAATCTCATAATCCAACCTTTTCGAATTAGTTATTTTTATTATTCTTGTATTTGATATTATTTTACATTTTTTTATTTATCTATAATAATATATTAGTATTACCAATAAAATATAACACGAATTACTATTATTTTAATTATTAATTGTTGATGGAATAAGCCATTCGTCTGACTAACTTAATCTATATATCCTTACGTGCTTTTACTATTTAAGAAATCTGAATTTATAACTGTAAACTTCGATTTCTTTTATTGAACAAATTAACATAAAAGAAAAAATATATGTAAAAATATAAGTAC
>UELX01006169.1:0-11534 GCA_900480035.1 Eupelmus urozonus | reverse complement strand
AAAAAGTGAGAGAGAGACAGAGTGAGAGAGAGAGAGAGAGAGAGAGAGAGAGAGAGAGAGAGAGAGGGAGGGAGGATAAGAATTTTTTTATCTCAGAAACTAACTGTTTTTTATATTATTTTACATTATTTTTTGATATTTTTACGTTATACATATTCATCGATTTGGCTTTATGTTCAGTGAATTGAATCATTAGCATAATTCACTATGAAAAACATATCTATTTATTTATCTCGAAAATAGTTTAGAATGCACTCATGCGCACGATACGAAATTTTGTTTTCAGTGCAAGGAATACTATTTTAACATTATTGACACTTTAAGAATTTTTCAGAATTTTTATTCTATTAAAAAATGAACATAATAACGGATTTGCTACTATAATATTAAAAGGCGGTCAAGGAACTAATATAAAATTTTATGAATAGTAGCCACTGTCCCTTTTTTAAATTTTAATTTATAATCTTACTCTTTATAATTTACTAAGCGAACCTTTTACTTTGAAGTTTTATTTTTTCAATTATTTTTAAAATGTCGATACGACACTGCACATTAATTATTATTTTGAATATATGAGAATGTGGATTAAAATTAAAATTGTATCTATTTTTATATTTTGAAAGAGCTAAGCTTTACAAATTAAATTTAACAAATAATAAATAAAAACAAATTTCTAAGTTTATACTTAAAACTGAAGTATTAAAAATCGAAATGCTAATTTAAAAAAATATCTACATAGATACTGAAATGCACGCGTACATGTGAGTGTGAGTCCACATATCTAACACGAATTTAGTTCACCTGCAGGGCTTATTTTTCGTTAGATTTTAAAGAGAAGATGATTTCAATCTAGCTAGTATGGCCTTTTCACTCTCGCTCCGCTTAGGCACAAACATCAACACGAGGAAAATCACTTTCTTGCTGTTGATATTATTGATGATATTGATATATTACATTTTGATACTGATCAAATGTACTTTATTTGATCCAAAGTCATGGAGGTTTGAATTTGAATTAGAAAATGAACAAATAGTAAATATTAGCAGGTTCGAATTTAGATGATGTTTTGTTACTCAAATTCAAATTATCATAATATTGTATTAAATATAGTTGCGCCCAAGCCATGTGAAGAATAACAAGTTATAGGATAAAATAACTTTCTTGCAATAGTATAAAAAATTGTTGTAAATATATACTTAATTTATTGAAAAATGATTATAAAAATTCTTAAAACTTAAAAAACATTTTCGAAAAGTTTCATAGTTGTCCAATATTTTTTAATAAATCACTAAAGCCACCTTAATAACTATAATGATCTCGCATCAACACTAAAAATGACTAAAAATTTATCAAAAAATACCGTTTGGCAATATTCCGGATCTGCAAAAGCGCGCACGAAAAATATTAATTATACGCCCAGGCACTGATCGATCGTTTTCCTTCTCTCTTCGCTTCCTAATTCCACATTCCTGCTCACGCATATACATACATTACGGTACGAACGCCCGACGGCTAGGAAGGAGCTCAATTTCACCTGCCTACTTTGGCGAAATCGCGCCTTCGGGAATATCTCTCCCTCTATTTCTCTTTGAAAATCGCGCCCCCGCCCCGATTTATGCGCCTGGCGCTGTTTGACGTTAGAATCGGGTTCGCACGTGGAAGAAAGAGAGCCTCTCGTAAAGGAAGAAAATTATCGCCCGATATTATACGTCCCGTGAATTTATCAGCCGGGCATATCTTTTCCTCCGGCGCCTATTTTCTGTATTACGGGCGAGCCGGGAAAATCAGGAGTCGAGGAGCTTGCAAGTGCTCCACTGGCGAGGCTCTCACGTTCGTGTTGGTTCTATGCGTGTATTTTCATTGAAATCTTTTTCGATAAGTAAAGTTTGAACGTAAGGAATTATTGTCAAGAAGGAAATCATTTGTATTATGAACTACTCGATGACTTATTATTTTAATTAATTGAATATATTTATTTTTTGACTTGCGGATTTTTGTCAATTCTTACGATGAGTTGTGCACTCGCATTTTTTTTTCAAATTGTATGCAAAAAATTACGGAAAATCGTAAGATTAAATGTAAAACAGTAATCTTTTAAAATAAACTATAGAATATTTGTGTGCGAATAAACTACTATTATAGATTTTGATGGAAGAGGAAGTTTATGAAAAAGTTCGTTCTTTCTTATTCTTCATTAAAGCCATGAATATCGCAGGTATCATACGCAAACTCATCATTTTTGTTCTCTGTACGTATATTTATACATACATGCAAATACACGGAAAAATGTCATATTCTAAAGTGGAAAATACTCTTGCGAATTGTATGAATACAAAAAAGATTTGTAGCCGCTTTCTTATTTTTTACTTCTTTTTTTTTAATAGCAGCATATGAGCTCAGATATACCTTCCGAAATGTCCGTTATGTTCAAAATATGCTAAAGTCATCATCAAAACAAATAGAAAAATTAATTTGTAAGACCTATACCTAATATATAAAAGAGCTACTATGATCGCCTCAATAAAAGATATCATTAAAAATCATATATAAAATCAATGTATTCCCAAAACCGATTGATTTTTACGTTTACAAAAATGTATAAAAAAGTTAGGTTAAATTTTTTAGTCCCTAAATCTAGAAATAAGCTTAATTAAATTAGCTTAAATTAGCTTTGTACATAATATTACTTATAAGTTGAAAATTGTTAATGAGGGTCCGATAGTCGTTTTCATTAGCAATAGAACTGAATTCAATAAATGTTTTAAATTATTTAAAAGATACATTAAGATTCATAATTATAATTTAAATTATAATAAATGGAACCAGTGTTATAACTCATTTGTTTCTTTTTATAATAAATCGATAATAATCGAATATTCATTCTTACAAAAAACATATCACCTCATGATACTGACTTGAAATGCTGTTGAACGATAAAATTTCAATACAAATATTAGAGAAAATATACAATATTTATTGAAAAATAATACTAAGAATAATACTCTCACAACTTGTTAACGAAAGCTTGTTAAAAAATACTCACGTAAAAAAAATTCACCCCTTCGAAGTTTTTGATTATTTAATAAACTTACCACTATACTTTTAACAATATATCCAGTTTATTATTAACTAATGCCACGTGTAATAATATTTTTACTAAAATTTTTCAGAAATCTATATTTATTTGAATAAAACTTTATAATAATGGCTACTGACTAAAATATTGCACTGGAATTAAAAGATTTTAATATTAACATAAGAATGAGAGCGTGATTTTTATCAAAAATACTGCTGAGTAATGTTTTTAGGCGAAGCAAAAATATTATTATGATGTAAAAATAATTCCCTCGGAGTCTTAAGCAAACGCTACAAAAAAATTTTGAAAAAAGTTTTAAAATAAAATAAATGTTATTTATTTAACGATAAAATAAAATAAATGTTATTTATTTTTCGAATCATAATAATTATGTAATCGAATGATGATGTATATATAATTGAATGTTTTAAACTTTTTTGATAAAAATTAACAATAATTCTTTTTATTTTACAACATAATATTTTACTGAAAATATTCTACGTGGCATAAATAATTTATTATTTTCTTTATTTTCAAACATCGAATAATTTTGACATATCTTTATATTTTAACGTAATAAAATATTATATTACACTGTAAAAGTTAAAAAAGGGTTACATGGAAAATGTTACATTTTGTAATACAAAGTTTAATAATCCTTACATTAAGTTTGAGTACCAATGAATTAGCAGTGGTTTTATATGTTGCCGAAATTGTAGAAGGTCAATTTTCGTTTAAAGATTCTCTCAAATTATTCATAATAGATATCAGAGAGCTCAATTGAACCTCATTAGTATCTATTCAATAACTAATTAAATAATCCTAAAAAATAAAAATTAAAAACTTAACGTTAAAATCACTATTAAAAATCACAACCCTAACCCAACAGCCACCATCAGATTTCTTCTACCTCAAACCTCACCCAAACTCACCCGCAGCAAATCATAATCAAGCCGCTATAGTCATCACGACTCATTGCACGTCCGCAAACTCAGATCGCAGCCAGTGCCTATATACCCAGGCAGCGTTCCTGAATTAATAAACATCTAGCGGCGCGCAAGTGTCCTTTGTCGCGCGTATATACTGCCCTCTCGGTGCGTGCTCGCTCTCTATGGCATTGCGATTCTGCGTCAGCTGTTTGCGGCGGTGGCGGGCTTTACGGGGGCCCCCCCTCCGGCCTCTACATACCCTTCGTCCTTTAGGACATGCGCGCTGAATGTTTGATGTAGCGCGCGATTTGCACTGCGAGAGCGAAGGGTGAATTTTCGAAGAGCTTCATTCATGCGGACCGCTGAAAGGCCGGCATATCACGCCCAGCGCCTCGTCGGATTCTGTTGAATGAATGGCTTGTCGAGATGTTTGCAGTTCATTCGTATGCGGATGCGCCCGTGCGCGAGCTGGTTAAATAGGCTTATTGGTTACGTTTGTTTTTTCTGGATGGGATGGTGGGGGATGTATAGTGGAAGGTTGGTATATTGTGCTAGATTTTGAGGGGTTGTAGTAATAGATGTTGTGGAGGAAGTAGTAAGTGGTGTCTTTAATAACTAATCATTGAAATTCTATTAGGTAGTGATTAGGACCTAATTAGGACTTTACTCTATGCAGCCACAATTATATTAATAATTAGGCAAATTAGACCACAATTTACTAAGGCTTCAGAAATATCATTTATAAAGTTTTAAAATTGAGTATAGCTTCATTGATTTCAATAAATATGTCAATTCTATTGACGAATTTGAAAAACATTGAAACGGATTTTTTTTTATCAGTATTGCTTTGTAACAGAATTGCTTTTTTTTATCGAGTTTACTTGTTTTCTGTCAAGGCTAATCTAATAAATACATCAATAAAGCCATACTTAAGCTTTGTTCAAATCGAAGCTACAATAACATATTTGTGACAAATATCACGTAACGTTTTACAAGCGTTACAATAACTTTACTCAAACATTTAAAAGCATTACGAAATTGATGACGCCCAAAATTTCCAACAAACAAAAACATCACTCACAATTACATTTGCAACAATATCCACCATCGCCATCTCTTAAAACATCCTCCAAAATAACCCTCATCCCCTCCCACCTCGCTACCATCAAATCTCCAAAAGTCCCGCAAAGTTAACTCTCTCTCTTAACGTACACTTTCTCTCTCATTGCAGGGCAGTCACGAGGCCGCGGCTCGCCGAAAATAGCATCGGCCCGCTGGAGGTTCATCAGCCGCCATCGCATAGGATGCGCCAGCTGCAGCCATCCGCAGTTCGGCCGCGTCTTCTCGATCTGTGCATCGCAAGGGCCGCGTGCGAGAGCTATGACACGCCGCAGGTGACAGACGCCGCTGCTGAGAGGGCCGCATCCCAGCCTTGAGGCTGCCAGAACAACTCCAGACATGACAAGGGCCAGGAAAGAAAGAGCGCCGGCTTCAAGCGGTTAAAGAGCGAGCGCCGGGCGAGAAGGAGAAGAGGCGAAAGAGAGAGAGAGAGAGAGTGGCAAAGAAAAGCTTGGCCTGTTGCTAACCGCGCTGAGGGACCGATGCGAGGCTACTAGGGGGTGAGGAGGGCGAGGACTGATACATCGAGGGGATCGAACGAGCGAGGATGGCCCGGCTGACGGGGAGGCTCGCGCTTCTGGCGCTGCTGGTAGCCGGGTTGCTGCTGCTGGACCGCTGCCAGACGGATGAGAAAGGTAAGTCGTCGGCCGTTTGGTTGTCTTGATGAAAGATGGGAGAAATGCCGCAAGCACGTGTCTGCACTGGTGAAGATTTTTTTTTTTTTTTGAATAAATTGTATTTTGCGAGCGTATAGGTGCGAGGGAATCCGTATTATTGAATTTACATTATTGAGTAAGTGGGTGATATTTTCGTTTGAGCTAATGTCAAAAGTGTGCAAAGTCGATTGCACTTTTGAAAATAGTAGAAGATTCAATTAATTGGAACTAAGAGTGTTTAAGGAATAAAAACTCTGGGCAGAGCTGTTTAATTCTATAGTTACTTAAAATATAAACACTAAACGTTTCGGCCATGCTATTAGAAGTTCTTTTAAGTTACTAAAAACAAAACCTTAATCACCAATAATATCATGTTAATAATTAATTACGTGACATTTATGTTTAAGGCATCGTTTTTTATTAACTTGAAAACAACACTCAAAAATATGTCCGAAAAATTCTTATTCATATTTTAAATAAACAATATTATTAAATAACTGCATTGTCCGGAATTTCTCGACAACAATTCCATCATACATGTTATTGATGATACTACTATGCAATAATGAAGATTTCGCTGCGGTGTATATAATTGCTCTACGAGGGAGGTATAAATCAGAGCTTGAAATAGAGGCTGAGTGGATATCGTCGCTTCTAACGAAAACTAGTACTTTTCAAATTCCCGGCGAAAACTATGATACTTCAAACTTCCCACGAAAACTAAGTGATGTCGCACCTTTTCCGCGAAATCTAGAACATTTCGATTCCTCACACGAAGACTAGTACTTTCCGCTCTCCTCCCGCGAAAACTAATACTTTTTAACATCCCACTGTGAAGAAAAGTAGATTCCGCTGTGGAGAATTTTCTAAATTTCGTTATTATAATACAATTGCACTATAATATTAAGTAAGATTCGCCTATGTTTTTGTTTTAAAAACTAAATATCAAATAAGTAAATTTAAAATGAAGAAATTATTCAAATCGTCAACTTTTTGTGTTTCTGAGAAATTGAATAATTGAAGAAACAAGTTGAAATCTAATACTTTTCTAATTCATTTAACTATTAAATATATCAATAATATAGCCATACCCATAACTTTAAAATAAATGCTTTTTTCTTGCTACCCACGTAGAAATATTCTGTCAGGATTATATACAGTCATGTATGAAAATTAAAGTATCAAAATTTAAAGTATTCAAAATTTTAATTTATTTGATTGTTACGGAAAGCCACAGAATTATGTCAGGCTGATCCACAAGGTAGAGTGTACTAGCCTTCGCAGTAAAACAGCGGAGGGTACTCGTTTTCGTGGCAGGACGGTTGAATGTACTAATCTTCGCAGAAAGTTTTGAAAAGTCCTAGTTTTTGCAGAAGTTTGCGAAAAGTATTAGACTTTGCGGCGAAAAATGGAATGTACTAGTCTTCGTTAGGGGTGACGATATTAGGTACGCTCGGCACTGTAAAAGCGATGTTTGCATCAGGAAGTTCGCGGAGAATGCGAATGTCTTTTATGATGCATATACTTACCTCATAATAGTAAAGTTTTAATAAACGAGAAGTACTTAAGTATTCGAGGATCGACTTTTTGTGCCTTCTTAATGAGGAGTGAAACTCTCGGAATGTTCCCAAGGGTCGGATTTTCGAGATTTCTGCCGCACGAGCTTTGTCCTTTATGTTACTGCTCTTTTACGCTTTTACCTTTAGAGAGCATTAGCATGCCTCATCCTAGATATGCCTTAAGGAGCAAAAATTAACATTTTTTCAATTCAAAGAAAAATGAATTATATACCGAATCAAAGTTATAAAGTGTTAAATAAAAGGGACTCTTATTATTTTAAAGGCAATAAATTTAACACCCCATTAAAAATTTTTATTCGTAAATCACTTTATTCTCCCCTTCGCTCCATAGCCGCTTTCTCACCAGCTTAAAAACCAACTCTGTCTCCCAACTCTCAGATCTATACAAATTACATCGCGTACAGCTCATAAAAATAAAAATGAAGCGAGCGAGCATCGGAGCCATAACACGCAGAGCTGCAGGGAAAAGTTAAGCGCGCGCGCGCGGCCGGATAACAATTGTCAGTCTCGCGGTGCGGGGCCGACGAAAACCGGCATAATACCATTATTTGGTATATCTCGCGCGGGCGGCGAGCTCGAAAAAGTCGTAAAGTGCGCGATCGATGCGCCGCAGCGAGCGAGAAAGTTTAGAGCGGCAGAGGGGAGCTCGAAATCGGCGATGCACGAGTGAAAAATAGCGAGGACGCGCGCGCGATCGCTATAAAACCCCAGCCGACTGCTATACTCCCGGCGTTAAATAATCGAGTCCGCCGTTGAGGCGTTATCGTTAGAGTACAGTCGGTGAATTTTCTCAGGGTGCTTTTGGACTGCAGGCACGATGTATCTTTTTATCGGGCTTATCGGGCATCTCGAAATGCCTTGCGGACTCTGTTTGTTGCACAGGTAGTGTGCGGGTATTTTTATTGCCTTTTCTGCGCTTGCGGGAGTGGATATCGTCGGATGGTTTCGTGGCGTACTTAAAGGGCTGAGGTAATTGATTTTGAATTTATGGTTTTACAATGTTATTAAACAATGGTCTTGTTTCAAGTTTTATTTTATAATTGAAATTTCGTTTTATTTTCGTTTTAGTTACTTATATCTGCTTTTCTATATTATTTTATACACTCTAAGCTCAAAAGTGTGAAATTTGGAAGTAAAAAATTTAAAACCTACATGTTAATTTTTATAGAAAAATTTCAATTTAAAAAGTGCAGAGTGTTGCATACTGAAATTGAGATAATTAGTTATATATTATAAATACAAATAAATATGTGTATGAAGTACTTACCTTTTAAAACGTGAAAATAATTATCAACTTAATAGTTTAATAAGTTACTACGTTATTATTATAATATTGTTACAATATTGATATAGTACTGATACAATATTGACATAATATTGACATAATACTGTTACAATATTGGCACATTATTATAATGATGCTACAATATTGCTACTATATTAATTAACAGGATATTGCTACAAGATTGTTACAAAAGTGTCACGGATATTTAATCTTTATCTAAAGTGTGATCAATGCAATTAAATTAGGCCAAGATTAAAACCTATATTTTAAACTTTATAAAAGTTTAAAATCTACATTTTAATTCTTATAGTTACTATAGAGATTAAAATCTACATTTTAAACTTTTATAAAGATTAAAATATAGGTTTTAATCTTTCATCTACAGTTTTCTCACTTTTGAGTTCAGAGTGTAAGAATTTAGGATATCAATCTTTTTCAGCTTTAAAATATATATTCAAATCTTAAATTAGTTTTATCAGACTTATTACTATTATAATAGTATATAAACTAGGTATCAGTCTATGTTCTTATTTTTAGACTGACTTTATGTTTTATTTTTTCAACTTATTTTAAAAAATAGCATACATTTTAATAATTTTTTATCAGTTACTTTCGAGAATCAAATTCATGAATTTAAAAGAAAAAACAACTGAGAGTGGAGGGAAGAAGTTAAGTCATCGTGTTGATCTCAGGTTTTTGTCATCACTTTGGATAAAAAGAAGAAAAAACATGCAACTGTTTTGTACCTAAATTTATATTAAGTTTCAGACGAATGATAGCATAAAGACTCCTTCAAAATTTAAAACGTTTCTCTGTCTCTATACTCTTTATTTACGCACGCAAATATATTTTTCAATTAACGATGTCAATGACTTTTTATGAAAGATTAAACTCAAAAAGTCTAAAATACCAAATTAGGATTGAATGCGTGAATCTTCATATATTCTCACATGCAATCATATCTGAAAAGGTTACTAAGCTAGCAAGATGAATTCACTGCCAGTTTCACAAATAAGTGCAAAACTTTACTGACAGCTATTGTAAAAACTAATACGATTAAATTTTCCACTTTCACCCAAACTCAATTCAAAACATCTCATTGAACCGATTCCTCAGCGCGACCCAGGACCCTCCAAACTCCTCCAACTCCTCCACTTAGAAAAATATCAGCAGCATAAAGAAAAAAACGCAAAGACACATCGTAACTGCCGAATTACGCCCTCTCAGTCCCATAAAACCAGAGTAGCGCGCTGTAGGCGAAAGAGAAAAAAGTGGTAGATCGAGCCCTCTAGAGAGCAAAAAGTAAAAGAGAGAAAGAGCGAGAGAATCGAGTGCAAAGAACTGAAAAGGCGAATGCGAGACGTTTAATGGCCTGAGCGTGCGTGTGAGCGCACGACAACTGGAATGGAAATAAACCGCTGTGCGAGAGGGAGGCTTTTTACGTTGACACGCGCGACTGAGCGACACTTAGGCCCGAGTGCGCTCTATAAGTAAAGTTCTCTGAGAGAAAAAATCTTGTTCGATCCGATGCTGAAATTTTGCGCATGATACAGAGCGCGTTAATTGAACAGAGCGTGGGAGGACGCGTGACGGCTGGTGTTGTGCTTATGGACCGGATTAAATAAAAATCTAGAGTGTAATCGAGGACGTGAGTTGAATTTGAAGCATTGACACCGGGGAATAAAGGAGAAAAATGTACTTTTCTTCAATTCGAGCAGTGAAAATTTAAAACTACGATTTTGAAATAGTTGGTAATAAAATCGGAAGTTGAGTATTGATTTTAAACTTTAAAAAATAAGGCGGTTTTATTTAAAAGAAAAAAAAAGACATTTAGAGCATGGGTCTTTTTTATTAAATAGATTACTTTTATGTACCGTGTGCTAAATTTCATTTGCTTGGTAGAAAAATATATTGCAATGGGGTTATTTCAATTATATTATTCTGTGGCTAATTAGGTATTAATTATTTCAATTTGCATTCGTGTTTCATGAATTATTTTTCATACTCTTTAAATTAAAAAAAAAATGTTTTGAAAGATACTCAAATATTCTATTGAGTTATGATGATCTATATTTGAATAAAAAATTTTTATTGTTTTAAAAAGTTTTTAATATTAAGGAAGCGAAATTGTATAAAGGGATATAAGCTTAGTATATAAAAAAGTTTATCAACAGTTTATGAACTTATTTTCCCTAAAAAAAAGTTAGAAGAATATATTCATTCTGCGCAAACTTTCTTAGAATAATTGTAGCAATTTCTAATTTAGTTCGAGCACGTTCAAACAGGTATTGAAATATTTACTCCAAACTTTGATCTAATCAATAGATTATTTATGATGTATAAGCTAAATAGGAGATGATCACACATCCTAGTCGCAGATATTGATGAAACTTTGAAAATTTTTTTTTTATCTAAAATTATAAGACACGTGTCCCAACTTTTTATTGAGCTTTTCAGTACCAATTATGGTCCATTTAATTATAAAAGACTTAACAACAATTCTTATAACTTATTCAAGATATAAACTAGAGAATTCTTTGAAAAGCTAATTTAAAGAGCTAGAAGCAAGCTTTTATTTAAGCTCTTATTTAAGTCAAACCCTTCATTAAATGAAAAAGAAAAAATAATATATCAAACAACATTTTTTTTCAAAACAATATTTAGTTTCAAAATTCAATCAAAATACAGGATAGGTATAAAAAGGGCAAATTCTTTGTTTGCGCGTGTACAGCAAAGTGTCGAATTTCGCGAATTAAATTACAGAACTTGCAAATGACTTTTTTAACTAACCAGGAGAGTGTCACACCTTCGAATCTCAGATCTTAATGAAACTTTGGGATATGTTTTTAGGTGCTAAAATATGATCAAAGCCGCAGCCATACGGTCTAA
>UELX01006168.1:0-11535 GCA_900480035.1 Eupelmus urozonus | reverse complement strand
GTATGAATTCCGATTATTAACTAGTGAAGAATGATCAATATTTTCATATTTTTTGAGAATATAATTGAGAAAGTACTTATTATCATTGTATTAAACTAGAAAATTGTATAATGTTTTCTCAGAAATCATTATATTTTTTATTATTTATACTGTTTTGAGTTACTTATATGTATATTTAACCAGTGAAATTCTTTATAAATAAAAGGTTTTTGCATAATTGATCTACTTTAAAATTTCCTCAATAGATATTACAATTTTGTATAAACTTAATAACTTATTTGAATTCATTGCTACATTCTGTTATGATCAAATTTTAAAAAGTACAAAAAGCCACTAATATTTATTGACATTTTATCAAGCAGCTATCAAAAAACTTCCTCTATGAAAAAACCCAGAAGTCTCACAATATCAAGAAACCCCAAAATAAATCCATCAAAACCCCATCAAAATCAAATCCAATATCCCAAATTACCCTCGGTCACGCTCTCGCCCGCTCAAAAAGCATATCACGACCTCAAATCCTTCTCAGAACCAAGCCCGCTAACCTTCCCTCTCCCGATATCCATCCCCCCAAGGAAAAACCGCGCGCGACCTTATGTTTCGAGCTACATGGAAATCCATTCGTCCTCCCATCATCCTCACACAACGGCGCGGTGTCCTCTCAAGAAAGCTAAAATATACATGAGAGCGTATACGCATACATCGCTGGTATTCAAATCTCGAATCGAATATCGCGCGCAGCCCCGGGAGTCTCAAGCCATGAATATCATGACTGACCGAGGCCAGAGAGAGAGACGCTTTACGGCGAAAAGCACGCGTGCTTATTATATTCGATGCTCGATCAAACGACTCCGCGGCCGATCATGCATTTTCCATTCGCTCGGCGTGCTTAGGGCCAAAGCCGAGGCTCGCCTCGCGGGAAAAACAATATGTAGATTCGCGGATCTCGGAGATGCTGGGATGCTGGTGGGAGGGTTGATGTATGGATGTTTCGATTCTGGACGTTTTGTTTGATGTGGACTCTCGTGACGTTATGCAAATCGTGGGTTTGATTTTGGAGTGTTTGCGATGATGTGCATGAATTTTAGGGTTTTAAGGTGTAAGACGATCGGAAAGGAATGGTGAGCTAATGTAATTTTCATATTAATACATATTGTATATTTTGCGTATATTCCAGGTAAAGTATATCCTTCGACTATTTGCATCAAGAGAAATGAATAATTCACAAAGATCTCAAAGAACTTGATAAAAATAAATAAATTATCGAAATAATGAATTTTTGATCATCACCGAACCAAAATGTTAATTTTGATTTTAAGGGCAGAGCACGCATTCTCCTCTATGATTCGAAGGCTGTAATGCATAAATACCATTTTTGCATAAAAATCATTTTTCCATCTAAAAACTTCATTAAACTCCCCGCCAAAAAAGAACACCGCCAGTACCAAACATCAAAATCAAAATCCCACCCCACAAGCATACACAGCGGACCAACGAATTCGTCACATCCGCCAAACTAAATATCCACCCCAACCCATAAATCCCGGCGGCGCGTTAACGGCGCCACTCGTACAATCGAACCAATAAACGGACCAACCCCATCCCTCCCCCTCCCACAAAATAACTGAGACACGCGCTCAACGTGTATATATATACAAAAGGCGAGAGAGCGCGCGCGCAGAAGTTCCGGGCCGTGTATGTATATATATATATATATAGGCAGCGCGCGAGCGGAACAGCGCCGATTACCCAAATGAACGTCGGCGATCGATGCGCGCGCGCATGACGCAGTCGTAAATCCACGCGCGCGCGCGCGCCCGCGCAGAGGAGCCATTGTTGCAGCCCCGTCCGGCTATTCCCGACGACAATGGAAAACGCTGAATCGCTCCTTGGCCGCCGAGAAGGAGGCTGGAGGATGAAAATCACAGGGCGCTGCTCTGCTGTATGTGTGTGTGTGTCGGGGAGTAGTAGCGTACTCTGGCTGGCTGCGACGCCCCCTCCTTTTTGTTCTGCTCTATGGTTGGGTCGTAAATCTGAGGCTCATTAATGCCGCGCGCTCTGGAGAGAGGAGCGGAGCGATGTGTTTTTAGGATTGGGTGATAGGGAATTGTTGTCGTGAGCGGCGAGCTTTTAAAGCATAAAAATACATATTTGAGCTAGTTTTGAAAATAATTTTCATTTGTCAAAACTAAAAAAAACAATCTCTGCATTACCCAAGTCAAGATTAGCAAAGCACTTAAACTGTTTCGCTCAACGTCTAATCCAAGCTCTAAAATTTATGCTAACCTCAGCTGCTAAACAATGCAACAACGCGCTCACCCTGAACAAAGAAAAATCCTCCTCAAAGCCAGAATCAAGTGAGCATTGCTCAACAGCCGCGAGCTACCGCATATATTAATCGGCCCTGGAATTCCTCGGCGATATCTCCGCGGTGTCACTGCGATCCAGCTGCACCTGGCGACTGGCACAATATACGATAAGCTCGGCAAGCCGAGTGATTGATTCTCGGATGCTCGAGAAATGCGCGCGCTTCGCCCTCCAGATAAGTGAACTCGAATTGCGTTTCAATTGCGGCGCGAGGGAGGAGCTAAGTGCGACGTTATTTATGATTTCCAAGGTGATTTTTCATCATTTATATGGCAATTACGCGGCGGTTCTTTTTTGCCTCGTTTTTGGCGGCTGTCGGGAAATGGGATGCTTGAGAAATAAGGACGGATGAAGAGCTGGCTTTCTTTTTGTGATGTGAGGGGCTTTGGAATTATGGGATGATGTATATTTTTGCGAGTCGCTGTTATATAAGATAATTTCGTCTTTTTGATTTGGACTGTCGCGATCGGTTTGGTTTATAATTTAAGAGATGAGAAATTAAATATATTTTGTTAAATTTCAAAGTTAAATGCAAAAATAAACGGATTAAATTTCTTTCTCGAAAAGCGAAAGGCATTTTGAAAAATCTGTAAGTTAAATCAGCACTAAACATCTTTTTGCAGTCTCGAATGGCGCACGATACATCGGGAACGGGTTAACAGCCGTTTTAGCAATTTGAACTCCCGAGAATAACAAAATCGCTTTAAGCGAATCGCGTGCCAAAGCCCTCAAGACTTATACCTAATTATACCCCGCAATAAACTAGGTTTATAGAACTATCCGTAACCGTACTTTCAGAACGAAAAAAATCGCCTCTAATTCAACCTTCGCAACTTCCAGTTTCACCGAAAATATCATCCTGCTTGAAAAAATTGCAAAAAAATACTGGAGGAGGCGTCGTTAAAGTTGCGATGCGCGTTGCATAAAACAATCGTCCGCACATAGGCAATGTGAACGCGGCCGCTGCGCCGTCGCGCGGCGATAATTACGAAATAAACGTATAAAGCCCCTATAGGAGCTGCTCGCGTAGTCGTAAAATATACCGCGCCGTATTCTTTTGCGGTTAATGCAACGTTTGTTTCTCGGCTATAAAAATGAGAGACGAGCAATCATGAATTATAGCTCGTCATTACGCGCGAGCGCGAGATTTCGCCAGCTGACGTGTGTGTGTATAGAGAGGGAGGAGGGGAGGGGGCAAAAAACAATGGGCAAGGAAACTTTTTCGAGGCGAGCGTTGTAAAAAGTAAATTATGCAAAGCTATTTATTAGGTCGATTTCGCCAGACAATACGCGGCTAATTAGTTAATTTGCGGATGATTAATAATTTATTGGGAAACAGATTAATGCGGATTACGCGCGCTCTTTGTTGTTTGCGGCTAGCGATTTTGAGTTTAAATATTGTTGATTGCTCGATTAGAAACTGTATAATTTAAAATTTTGTTGTATGTAAATATATTTGACTAATGTGAACGGAGTTCTTTTAGATAGTTTTCCATTATGCGTATAAATATTTTTTTGTAGTATTGCTTATTAATTAGTCTCAAAACTTTTTCAGAACGCCCCAAGGAAGGACATAAATGGTTTTATTATTTTTAGTCTTATAGAAAAAGTAAAAGGTCAATTATTTGTAAAAATCAGCAAAGGTAAGTTACCCCTTCAAGAAGAGTTTCTTAAGGCTATTTATTTGTTTTGTATATTGAGTTCTAGAAAAATTATTAAAGTAGATCAAAATTATTTTGATTTTGTGATAAAATATTTATAAACAAAAGAAATAAATAAATAGAAAGTTACTGATAAAAAATAATTAAATATGTTTTAGAAGTTTTTTTTATATACAAAAATTAAAAATAAATCTCTTAAATCTATTGCGTTTTTCTAGAAATAAAAAATATATATACAAAAAAAGAGGTTCTCATATTTCCAATAACATAGATGGTTTAAATTCATTCTAGTAAAATCGCGGTTTCGACATATTCCTTCCTAACTTCAGAAAAATTATTTTGTTAACATAATTTACTCCAAATAATTTACAAGATAATTTGGTTAACAGAAATGATTTGTATAAGCATATCCTTAGTAAATTGAGTTTTTTATTTAGAATTAAATCATATTTTTCGTTCACAAAAGACTGTGAAAACAGATACATCAACCTTCTCTACACAGTAAATTATATCCTAACTCAATTCTACAGAAAAAAAGGGACTTACGCTCATTTACCTCACCGCCGCAGAATTAATTCGCAATCGAGCGAGACAAATTAAAAGCCGCACTCAAGCATCCGCAACCGGCGCACTTAACTCATCAATTCGCAGTACATACAACTGCCTACGTGCGCGCGCGCCCGCGTGGCAAAAGACTCCTAAACCCAAAAAGTCCGCCCTACATCCATATATACACACACACAGGCGGCAAATACACGCGTAAATCGGCACGCGCGCCACGTGTCGTCGCGTGCGTTTTGTCTGTCTATATACATCGCTCCTGCATCCGTGGATTCTAGCGTCACGCTCGATGAGCGCGTTTTCGGATCTGTATGCCGGGTATTATAGGCTGGAAATCGACATGGATGAGGCGACTTTTATGTGCGGAGAGCCGAGCGCGTTACACGCTCCGCTGTGATTAATGACGCGTTTTCTCTGCCTTTTTTTTTTTAGTTTAGCTCGAGGTTTTCGTACTTTGGCGGGCGTTTATATTGTGACTGCGGTGGGTAATTAAGCGTGACGGCTCCGGGTGTGAATGTCTTTTTTTTCTGTAATGATTTTTAAAGAGATTAGTTGCTTTTTTTAGTGGATAGAGCCGTCGAGGTTGTGTGTGTAGTGGAGATGTGGATGCTAAAACCGTTCTGAACAACTATAAGCTAAGAAAATATTTTGAAATTTTTATAATAAACTGAAATTTAAAATTTGTTTTTGAAGTATGCCAATAATTACATTTAACGGTTACGAAAACGAATCATTTGACTCCTACCTTTAAACCTTGCAACAATTTAAGTATAGTTCATTAAAAAGCACATAACATCAACAGCACAACAAAGCACAACAGAAAACTATTTCAAACTCTAGTCTCAAAACCGCGACTCTATTAATACCCTCCTCTCTCCCATCCCACCCATCCGCTCTCCAAACCCAGAAAATCAATTCTCAAGTATCGCCCAAAGTGTTCTTATTACCGGTCACAACACAAGGCACCAACCCCTCTCCCAAACTAAAAAAAAAAGAGCAATAACGCCATATTTCGTGCTCCGCGCTCCTCTCAACGCCTATATACACGGCTACTCCACTCACGCGAGTCCCATTGTTACACCTCTACCCCTGCATCCTCTCTCGGCAACTTTGTATACGACGAGAGAAAAAGCCGGCCACTTCGCGCGCTACCAGTTGCCAAAGTCGCACAAAAGTCAAGTGTGCTCCGGGGGCCTGCGGCATTGTGCTAGCGTCTCAGGCGCGCAGGGGGGGCCGATTTTCGGCTGTTACATATTCGCTGAAAAACTGCGGGGTGGTCTGTTTTTCCTCAACGCTCTTCATTATGCCGATTGAAAGGAGGGAGAATATAATAGCCGCGGAAAAGGTAGCGGTTGGTTTGAAAGGATCGATAAAAGATGCATTAGAATAGTGTGGGTGTGCATAATGGAGGCGCGCGCGCGCGCAAAGCTAGGGTAATTGAGATGCAACACCGCGGGGATGAATATATCGTTTGAATACGGTGAGTCGGGGAAACAGTTGTGGCTGTTTCTTTGAATCTAATTCTTTGGGCGAGTGAATGGGATGCAAAGGAGATGCGCCAGCGCTGAGTCGAATCTGTTTCTTTTGGCTTTTATTGCGGGTGAGGTTCCGAGCGTGAGATTTTCGCTGAGGGTTTGATGAATAGGGAATAGTTCATTAAGTTAAGTAATTACTAAAGAAATATTTCTTGCGATTAATCAAAATTAAACAACCGATCGTCAAGCTATATACTCTCATTTTATACTATAGAATTCAAATATACACCTTACTATTAGAAACGTAACCGGAAAAGCAACCTTCCCTGCTCTAATTCACAGCTCCAAGTCGCTCAACGAGCTGTGTCGTGTACACGCTCGCACAGGGACGATATAATTTTCGACACCGAGTCGTATACACACTCGCATGGTGCACAGGCTAAACCGCCACTTGACAGCGGAGTGTATATATAGGGTAATCAAAGTGCCATTATCCATGGGAAATTGTAACCCCCTTGGCTGTGTTCTTTTCTCTTGCGCGCGCGCATTTTCATGCGAACGGCCCGCTGTGATCCGGGTTAAGGGGGTCATTACGCAACCTGTGGATGTTGTGCCGCCCGAAATGCTTGGGAGGATGAGATGTGGGAGGTTGTTTGTTGCTTGGTGTGAGTTTTGGGAATGGGTTGTTGATTTTTTTGGAGAAGGTGGGTTTTTGAAGGATTGGTGGTTGTGTTTTGTTTTTGTTTGAATGTGAGATTGTTTAACGGTTGGTTGGAGATGTAGTTTTGTGTTTACGTTAGCTGTTAATTAAGCCTACTTTTAGAGAAGTTAGTGTGCCGATTTTTAATTGAGGAAACGATCTGACAGGCTGGAGTTCCGCTATGAATCCGTCATTATTTTGCCATTACCTTCGATCAAAAAGACATCTACGAGGATCTAATTCACCTTTTGTCTTAACTAAAGCCACCCATAAAATCACATTTTCAGCTTCACGCAACCATCTCTAGAAACGCAAAAATAAAAAAAAACGAGCCAACCCACACCTCACCCATAAGTTTCCAACTCGCATCCTGCCATACCTTAAACCAAACATCCAGACACATCCTCCCAAAAAAACCCCAGCACTCCACCCCTAGCCGTCAAAACCGAAGTCGAGCCTTGAAAAACGAGCGCCATACTTCCCCCAGCCAAGCAAAACCGAAGCTATCGCGTCTCGCGCCATGCATACCGTGCACCTCTGGGGCTGATTAATGCCGGCGAGCAGCTAAATCACACGAGCGCGGGGCCCACACGCTCGCTTCGTGACTTCGCTTCCGGGCTGCAAAGTCCCGCTGTTTGCACGCGCGCGGGGGATAGAGTAACTTCGGAGGAGACTCGGGCATTGGTTTTTCGATCTGCGCCCATCGGAATTGCAAATGAGAGCCGCTGCATCCTTCCCCTCTTCGTGTCGCTTTTTTGCTCCGGCTGTGTGTGTACAGCGAAACGTGTGTGTACGTCATTTTTTTGCGCGCTTGGGAAATGAATGGCGATTGCTGGGGTTGTTATTACTTTGATGGTGTAGGCGGCAAGTTATTATCGGTAAATACTATAATGTATAAACTATATCCCCTAAGGAAAATTATTAAACATAAACAGTCTCTAAAAAAACCGAACGGACTCGATCACAGCTTAATCTCGATCGATTACCCCCTACGCAAAGGACATCTCACCCACCCACGCAGCTGGCCTCTGACGCAAAAGCCTGATTGGCACTGCCGAATTCCCGCGTCAACTCCATATCTCTCCTGGCGCGCGTATCAGCGCTAAAGCGTGATAAATTGATCGGACAGGTCATCCGCGCGAGGCGCGCCAGCCGCTCATCTCTCTCGGCAGGCTGGTCCATAAAGCGATCGGTCGACGCATCATTGGCTAGCTATTAAGCCCCTTGATATTCGTTAATTACCATGCTCTCGTACTAATACAGCTCTCCGTACAATTTCGCAACGATCCACGTATATATACATCTCTCTGGATCCAGCGCGCGCGCGCATCTACTTCGATTCCCAGCGGAGCGGGAGAGAGAGAGAGAGAGAGAGAGAGAGGCAGATTTTCTGATTAGCGGCGGCTCGACTGGCTGCAGTTAGCCGTTGTTAGAGTGCTGATTCGCTAGCTCGCCGCGATTGCTATGCATGGGCTGGGATTCGAGCTGGCTGCGGCTCTCGCCGGGATATTATACACGCCCGTGGATGGCGTGAGCGCGGAGATCGCGCGCGCGAGGGGTGAAATCGCCACGAAATCTCGCCTGGGAACGAGCGGGAAGAGTGGAGAAGGGGGCAGGTATGAGAGAGGAGGAAATTTGGGTTGAGTTTGTGTGTGTGAGTGTTGTGGCGGGATTTGCGCTGAGATGTTACGCGAGAGGTTGTTATGCGATGGTTTTGCTGGGTCTAAACGCTGGAGTAATGTTGTTTTGAGCACGTTATTAGATAGATACAGTAAGAGAAAAATTAGAATAGTGGAGAGTAAACCTATTGCGTACTGGGTAAATCTGAAAAATTACTACACCTTACCGGGAATTTTACTACAAGTGTAGAAAAATTTACAATATATCTTATAAAATTTACCATACAGACTTATAAAATTTCCTATAGTAAGTATAGTAATTTTTTGGATTTTACCAATCTACTGCAGATTTACTATCTAATAATTTAATTTTTCCAAAGATTCTTCTCTCAGTATAGTTTTTTAAATGTAAAAAGAAGAAAAACAATAAACAATACTATAGAGGCGCGGCGTCTCCTAAAATTTCCTACTCAAACCAAAAAAGTAATTCTTCTCCACCCATCCGACTAACTCCCCGGCATGTCCCAAAACCCAAAAAACACAAAAGAAAATTATCCAACAATAAGCAGCCCTAAACGCAAGTTCAAACGCTCCTTTCACCGTCCATAACATCTCAACTCACTCTCCCTCTCTCTCTCTTCCATCCAACTCCCCATCGAGAAAATCGGAGCGCAATAAATTAAAGGCGATTAAAGCTAATCCGGGAGCGCGCGTGTGCGGGCGCGCGCGCCAGCATTAGCGCATCAATGGGACACGATAATTCGTCATAACGTCGCTGCATTAGACACGGATTATACGTATACGCGCGGAGCGTTCGAGTGCTGCCGGCGCTCGCACACATACATACGCGCTTTGGCGCACTATAAAGCAAACAAGCCAAGTGAGAGAGAGAAAGTCAAAGGGCGAGCTCTGCGCCTATATAATCCCGTATAAAAGAGAGCACATGTATATACGAGGGTACGAGAGAGAGAGAGAATGTGCGGACCGCCCGCGGTTTTGATTTGCACACACGCCGGCCCTCGAGATGCTGCAGCCCTCGCCCTAGTCTCGTATATAAGGTACAGGGGGGGTCGGAGTCGAAAACAATCGTCGAAGTCGCTTGTAAATGTATTAATCTCGTCGCGCGCGGTGCGTTCGCCCCCTACGAGCTGTGGGTTATTGGAGTCAGGCTAGTGTATGCCTGCGAGGGCTTGACTTTGCTAGAGGATCAAGTGGGTGGCACTTAAGTGTCTCTCTCTTCTGGCTATGTGGCTCGAGTCTTTCTGGATATGTGCGGCTCGTTGCGCGAGCGCAAAGGGGCGGATAGGGTGAGTAGACCGCGAGAGGATTATGGGTTTGCGTGAGAACGTTGCGGTTCATTTGCGGTTGGCAGTTGGGACAATTAGCGGAATCTGATAACAATTGATTAAAATGTCGGATTCGTCTGGAGAGATGGAGTGAAGTGGGTGGGGGGTTGTTGGAGTTGGAGAAATGGGAGGGTTTAAGTAAGCCTGCGGACTGCTGATGTCTTTTGCTTGGTGATGTAGTTTGGTTAATTGAATGAGTAATAAGTTTTTCGACTGTTAATAAAAAAAGAGAAAAAGTAAACTGAATGCTTAGTAAGAGGTCGTAATGGACTGATTTTCTTCTCATATTTACGTTATAGATTTTGATAATTTTAATGATTATGCTTTTCCAAAACGTTATCGATTAAATATTTTTTCTTTAACCAGATCTGAATACTGACAAAATCTGTAAGTTTAGTTTGTGTTCTTAATTAGCTTACATCAACCTGTAGGCACATTATTACTATAACAACCATAAACTACCAATCATCATCATCAATTTGCACTTAACCAACTATAATCTCACATAAATCATCTATAATTTAAAAATTTATAACATTTAAAAAAAACAGAAGAAATCTCCAACATAAAAATCTGTAAACCTCAATAAAAAAAACCTCTCCTAACCATCAGCTCCGTAAGGTGCGAACCTCAAAAACACCAAAAAGCATCCACCCAACTTCAAGACGAAAAAAATCGAACAACTCAAGCAGCTATAACCCCAGCACTCGACTCAACCCGCTGCTCACTTATAACCTGCCACTATACGCTGGGAACTCGTCGCTGGGCTCTCAAGACCCTCTCGTTCGCCGCGCAAAACTCGAGTGCTTCTCGCGCGCGTTCGTAACAGGCCAACACACGAACCTACATATATATAATATCTCAGCAATCGAGGGCTCGAAATCGCGTGCTTAATTGAGAGGCGTGCACATCGAAAGGTCGACTTGCGCTTCGTTGCGCAGACGAGAGAGTGGGAAAGTCTCCGGAGCGACTGTTTAAGGCCTTTTTAATTAAGAGCGAGTGAGCCTCGACTTGAGTAATCTGCACGTGAGACGCGCCAGGGGTTTTGTCTTGTTTATAGGGGATTGTTTGCTTTCGATTTTTTTCGAGCAGCCGCTCGTGAGAAGATTCGATGCGTGAACTATATTGGCGTTTTAGACTCGATTTTTCGTTGCAGGAACGTATAGAATGTTCAAGAAATCGGTAGCCCAGCCAAAAAGGATTTCACGAGTATAAAGGAGCTAGGGAGCTGGATGGGGAGAATGTCGGGACTCGATACATATGTACAGGCCAGAGATTAGCAAATTTATTCGTGAGCGGGCAGCGCGCGAGGCGGGAAAAGCCGAGATTTATTGCGCCGGATGCGCAAATACGGTAAAACTTCCCCGTTTCCGGCCTGGCGACAAACTTTTCCTCGTCGTGGGGGCAGCAGCCCACCGAAGCTTCTTTTTTTTCATCCCGGACGGACGATCCGCCCGCTTGATACAATATTGCTGCGCGGTGTAGCTAAGAAGCTCTTTGGGATTTGTCGATTTATTCTACGATGTAACGTAAATGTTTTGGTAGTTGAATTGATAATAAAAAGGCTTATTTAAAATTACAATAAATAAAATTATAATCAAATTCTACTCTATTTATCTACGTTTTCCAATTAACTTTCAAACTCAAATAACAAACAATTTCTTAAGCAAACACCAAGATCACCAAATCGAATAAATTACAATCGTTAACACAGCCTTCATTCCTCTTCATAAATAAAATGACGCATCCAAGAAGCCTCCCCCAGGGCCCATCCATCCATCGTTTATCCACACTCAGCCATTACCC
>UELX01006167.1:0-11536 GCA_900480035.1 Eupelmus urozonus | reverse complement strand
CCTTTACGACTGCCCTTTTAGTTGTTTGCGTAGCTGGCCTACTTCTTATATGGACGTTGCATCATACGGATGCGACAAGAGCAAGACGAGGAGCATCTTACAATCCATGTGGGAGGAGATCAGGAATACGGAGAAAGCCACGGAGAAGCAGAGAAACATCTCCAAGGATGTTAAGGAAGAGGTGGAGACCATCAAGTCCCTTCTAACAGAAATGCAGGTGAACTGTGAAGAATCGGAGGTCACAGTTAGGCTATTCACGACCCTAAACCGCGTGAGAGGCGAAGATAGCAGTCTTGAGAAGGCCGCGAATTTTGTAGTGCGACCACTGAGCGGGCAAGTTTGCTAGTGTCGCAGAGATACGCAATACAATATGGCAGGAAAAAAGTTCGGGCGCGAGAAAAGAGGGGCTGCTACAGCTTCGCGCAATACGAAGCAACAGCCGCGGGCTGCTCGACAGCAGCCGCAGCCGCAGCCACCGGCAGAGCAGTCGCAGCTACCGGCAAACCAGCCGCAGCTACCTGTACCAGTACCCGTAGAGCAGTCGCTGCAGCCACCCGAAGAGCCACGCGTAGAGGCACCCGTAGAGCCGGCAGAGAATTCGTTAGCATATTATAAGAAACTTCTAAGGGATTCCCAAAAAAATAATAGGGAATTATTAGAACAATTGAGACAACGAAATTTTTATATCAATATATTAGAACGACGCGTACAAGAGCGGTCAAACAACCCAAATAAACGCTATCGAGGTCGAGGCTTTAGACCCTACAGAAGGAGATACTGAATTTAAATGTAATCAGTCATTTAGATTAAGTATATTGATCAACTGTATTGTTTTCTTAACTGTATTTGACTAGTTTCAAGACTTACCACACCGTTTCAATATATTTCAGTACGTTTATAAAAATTAAAAGAATGTATTTGCGTGTTACATAATATTAAGATATTAAGTTTTTAAAAATTAAAAAAATAACAAATGAGTATTTAAATATATTATAAATTAAAAATGATTAAATTAAAGGTAATAAATCTGTTTTAAAATATACAGATACAAACAACATATCACAGATCGTCGATTAGCATAATAATTGCACAAACTTTCAGAAAAAACAAATCGAGGAAAATATCGTAAAAATGTCGAAAAATAACGTAAAAAAGTGAAAAAATATCGTACAATCCCTCAAAATAACGGCTAGTTTCAGAAATTAAGCAAAAATATCGTCACTTAAACCCCCGCTTTTTATGTCCAACAAAACCCGAAAATCAATACCTGCGTTACATAAAGCACTGTATGCACCACGAACAAGTGAACCTTTATACCCTCGTGTGGTTGCAGCACTCGTCTTCAGCTCGCAGTAAGCACTCGCCTTCGGCTCGTGCTAGCTCGCCTACGACTTCACACTCGGGCAATAAAGGTCCACTTATCGCCCTTGGCACATAATGTACTATAATGTTTATTTTTAGTTTGGAGACTTAATGCGTTGAATTTGTTAACCCAACAGGAATTTATGACTATTATTAGTCATCTAAAAGGTGATATAAGGCGAAAAATCCACGACCTACAAAGCATTGATGCAGAATTAAGCGAGAGATACGCCAAATTTTAAATTTTATTCATATCACGTAGTAAACAGATGATGGCACGACGACGTAGAATAAGGACAAATAATTTTTGGAATGGATATCATAGTTTATCCATAAATTCCAAGAATAGATAGAATATGACTTAATGTTCATACTTTGTAAAAATCTGTAAGTTTAGTGTTGTAGATTTTTATCATATTTATATACATACATATTATATACTTATTTATATACATTATACGTATTATATACTTATATATATATATACATTTATAAACGTCCGTTAGAAAAGACCGCACCCTTTTATCCTTAATAACACATTTTCTTAAGTAAACTCTAATAATCCAAATGTATTAAAGAAAGAGTTATTGGTGCGATATGCCATCTAGTGTCTATATATGAACTAAATCTTACCGACGTTTAGCAAGAGCCTAGTGTTAATTACTTAAATAAATTAAAATAATTTTTTTTCTTTATTTTTTGAGACAAATATAACTAATTTGTTTTATTTAAAAAGATCAAAAATTGAAATTTCTAAAAAACTCTAAAAGTAAACTAATATAATACGGTAAGAGTATCTTATGTTTATGTTTGACGTTATAAACTTGCTTAATAATCTGTCGGAGTGATTTTAAAATAAAATCGCCAAACGCGTTTAGAGTTACTGCAAAAAAGAAATAAATATGTTAAGATTATTTTTAACAATTTATTTGTAATAGATCTCTTTGTCACTCACCTCGAACACGCGAATGTTCTCTTTGTACAGTTTACATATTAGGTGACATCGCTGGCGCATCCGTTACACTAATGTTCACTCAATATTCTGGACGTATAATTATTTATTTATTTTTGTAATCCTGCATCTGATTTGCAATAAACAATATAAATATACTGGTTTAAACATGAAATTTCGAATATTATGTGAATGGCTCACTGTCAATGGAAGGCACTAAAACAGTCTTTTTTTTTAAGAAGCAAGGTACATATTTCTGAAATTTTAATATTAGAGACTTAGTTATCATTGAATTCTGTTGTATCCTAACACTATTTGTAAAACTTTCATATAGTAATCTTGACTATACCAGCAGATCTGACAATGAGAATACGAAATAAGTAAAGTATAAGTGTGGGGGAAATGCATCGCTTGGAGCTAGTCGGAGTAAATTGCCGCTTTTCTGTCTTCTCCAACCCATTCTTAGTTGAGGAAAGACACGGCTTAACTAGAAAATTTGACTTCCGTTAATACAATTAATAATAATCCTCTTTGTAAAATCCTGCAGCTCCGCTGTTTACTTTTTATGGCCTCGTGTGCGGCCCGTGTGTCCCGACAGACTCGAGTACGGATCTATCTTTTCTACATCTATCATATAAAGAATGTGTTGACCAACTTTCATCAAATTTCGTGACTTTAAGATCAAACACTTCCCTAGCAAAAGTTAAAATTAAATGTAAATGATAATGAAAATAAAATTAACTACAACTTAGAGTAATTATAACAAATAAAAAAGTTGTTGTCGCATAGTTTCCGAAACTTGATAGTTGATACTTGATGTATCGACCTTCTTTATGAATTGAAAAAATGTATAAACTAAATCAAATACTTTATTATAAATTTGGACTTATTTTATCAATTAACGAATTTAAAAATTGGCAATTTTTTGATATTAAATGCAGAAAAATGAATCGTCATTCTTAACCAGTAAAACGTCAAAGGTTAATTATAATTTTCTTTTATCTCTTGATTGAGGAACTATTTGCGTCATCATTTCGATCAATAAAATTTGAGATTCATTGATTTAGTATGAATTTTGCTTTCATTTGAATTTTCGATGAATCAAATGTATTTGGTTTCCTGATTCAGAGTACATAGTACTCGGGATGATCTTTGTGTGTATGTGTGCGTGCGTGTATGTGTGTATGTATATGAGGAGTTATTATTTTTATATCTACTATAAATTAAGATCCCCAAAAATGCGAAATGGATAATTTATGATTTAGAAAGAAATAATAATGATTATCTACTACTTAGAAAAGTTGGTATGAAAAATTCAAATCATTTTAATTAATAAATATGAAATTTCAGAAGGTGATTTTGTTCCACATATTTTAATAATCTTTTTATTAGAATTCTTGAATATACTATATACGAGAATTGCTATATTTATCAGTTTTTATGGTTTATCTCATTAAATTGATAAGGAATTGAGAATTTTTTAAAATAATTGTTAATTGTATATTCTTTTAAAGTTACGATGTTTTGTAGAATTTGACGTTTTTTCCATAGCAAAATTATTTTCTTATATAAATAGTATGAAGTTTTTAAAATTTTAATATTTTCATCTCATGGCTTGTAAATTTCAATATTTACACCTCATGACTTGTTCAAAATTTACACCTTGTAATGTATGCATTTTGTTCAGGTGTAAAATAGAGTACAAATTTATATTTAACTTTTAAGCAATACTCCATAATGTATTAATTTATCTTAACATTCTGTAAGTATCGATGAAATTTATTATTTAAATTATTAAATACTAAATTTATTTTTTAAATTTAAGGTCATCAAGGAAAATTCATTCTTATTTTTTTCTTGTATTTATGGGTGTATTATAATTGGTAACACTAATTTATCATTAATTAATTTTATTATTTATAATTTTTTTGGCATTTACATTAATGTAAACGTCATAACGAAAATGTTGGATGCACATATTAAAAGGTTTAATAAAAAGAATAAATTTTATGATTTATTAGTATATGTATATTTGATAACATTTGGAATAAACTACTAATGGAAAATTCACATTTTGCTAATATGATCAATTAACAGAAATAAAAACCAATTTGCAATTAAGATGATATAAATGACTTTGACTACACTTATTTAAAAGCGTCTATAAACGATAAAATTATAGAATAGTTAAGCGCTTGTTATTCTATCTTAAATCATAAAATGAACTAAGAATTTATTAATAAATTACTTAATTTGCTTTTGATAAACTGATATTCATTATTTATCAAGAATGAAATCTTAGAAAAATATCACCTAATCTACTACAAACATATACGAAAATACATCATATGTATTTTAATGACGTCACTTAGTATATATCAAAAATTTATTTCCTACTTATAAAGCTTGATTACTATAAGATTAACATTATAATATTTACTGTTTTTATTATAATAATTTAAAATTACAAACACAACTTACACAATTTGCATTAAGATAAAAAGCTTCCTATTTCCGTAACTATAAAAGATTAATTTATTATCGTAATAGTAACAATTATTTTAGCTATAAATTTGAAAACAGTAAATATACGTACGAACAAATATAAATGCAAAAACTTCGTGTAATTAGGTTTACAATTTAGGAAAAGTTTTTAAATTTAAAGTAACAGAAATACGGAAAAAGGATGTGAACATTATAATTAATTTTGATAAATGAGCTTACGTTGGCTTAATATATACAAAATTTTGCAAGTTCATTCATGTTTTTCTGATATGGAAAAAGATAAAACTCGGCTTATTTTTGAAAAATTTCATTTATTCTATTTATAAACAAATTATAAATATTGTAAATCATATAAACTCATTTGTTATAATTAATACAAAAAATGTAAATTAAATAAATACGTAACAAACATATTTTCCTTAAATAATAACATATTTTTTTTAAAACTTGGAAAGATTAATTAGATCAACAAATAATGTAATCAATGAATAAATTATTCCAGTCATAAATTAAAAATTTATTTAGCGAATTTAGACTTGCAAACGGGTTAAATCGCTCGTAATCGTCTGCTACCTTTCGTGTAAATTTAATCAGAAGTGAAAACTGGAAACTTTAAGATCGTTTAGTGATTCAAAAAATGTTTAAATTTTGCATTTGAATAATTGCTTAGTAAATATTTTTTATGCTAATGATAAGAGTAGAATGAGAATCAAGGTAATGCGGGTGAAGCCTAAAAATCTAGAAATACGAGTGCACTACTGACATTTATCGACTTCAAGAATTGCGGTCGGTGAGTACAATCGAAATTTTCTACCCTACGATACTTTTTCTTTATTTATCTTTGATCTTGCTATATTCATAATAATCCTTTTAATATATAGAATAAAAATGTGTTGTTAAATTGTAAAGAGCTTTTTAGTTTTTATTTGTCAGGTAAAAAAAATAATTATATTAATTTTTGGAAAGATTTATTTTAAATTTAAATTTTATAAACTACACAAAGAATCCTATTTTTTTTTTCATGCATAACAATTTTTTGGTTCACACTAATTTCTTCAGAAATATAAATAAAAAATTCTTTTAATTATTATTTATTAGTTTAATTATCGATTGATAATTTGACCTACTTTATTTTCTTCAAGAGACTTTTCGTTAGAAAATTATCACCCCTCCTTTAAATAGATTAATGAATTTCGTTGCCGTCAGTTCGTCGATGGCTCGTCAGTTCATGTACGATCACCGAACAGCATCCCTTTTAGCTCTTAGCGAACGAAACTTTTGTTAATTTTATATTTTCTTTGCATTTCTAATCAATATTTAAAAGTAATTTCCTAGGCAAGGAGATAATCGAAATATTTTATTATTAATTACGTAAATTTAATTAAACCCTTTTTAGTCAGTATAGCAATCAAATTTTAAAATAAAACTTTTTAAATCTTAGACTAAGATTTGTGATTTTATTGCACTTTCTTACAATATTAGTTTTGCTTTATATTGTTTGATTAAATAAAGCAATTGATATCAATTATTCTTATTGAATTCTTACAGAAAAATGTTCCGGTTAATTGTGTTAGCTCTCATCTCGTCAGCCTTGGTTGCGGCTGAAAATCATAAAGTATTCAGGATAATACCGAAATCAGAAGATCAACTTAAAGTTCTACAAAATCTTGAGAAAGATGACGCCGAGGGTGTAAGTTTCAGCATATTTTATACTTTTAAGAACGCTTATTATCTAAAAATACTTATAAGTCTATCAATTCTTATAAAATACTATAATTTTTTCTATTACTTAGTTCAACTACTGGAAGGATCCCAGCCTCGTTGCAAACGAAGCCGACCTCATGGTAGCTCCTGAGAAAATTAAGGAATTCTTTAAAATCATGCGTTCAAACAACATCGAATATGAACAAATTATTGATAATGTTGAAACTTTGATTGCAAGCGAAGCGAGTAACAATACCCTTGTAAGTAATATATTTGTAAAAACATATTTTATAAAAATAAGCATATTTCTTTAATTTTAAATATGCTTTTGTTTATTTAATTTGGTAACTATAATTTTTTACATAATTTTACAAAATGATAATTGTATAATTAAAAAATAAAATAAAATATAATATTTGAGAAATCATTGTTTGATAGTTAAATGTTAGTTTTAAAGAGTTGAAATCGAGAGTAGAAATGGTCATTAAAAATATTTATTTTTGTTAAAAATTTAACGATTCATGTTAAAAATTTTTCATTATTTTGTTCGTAATTGACAAAAATTTCACGTAAGTTTCTCCATTTTTAACGAACAGAAATAAAACAGAATATTGATATTGAAAACATGTATTAAAAATACGTCCTCAAATCCTCAAACTCTACCACTTTTCAAAAACAGCTACGCTCCAGTGGCTTCGGCTGGACATCCTACCATAATCTGGATGAACTTTACAACTGGCTGGATCAGCTGGCCTACAGCTATCCCAACAACGTCGAAGTAATCGTAGGCGGTCGTACGTACGAGGGTCGGTCCATCAAAGGGGTGAAACTGAGTTTCGGAAGCAGCAGCCGGCCAGGAGTTTTCATCGAGGGTGGTATCCATGCACGAGAATGGATCTCCCATGCGACGGTTACTTATCTGATTAACCAGTTCCTGACAAGCAGAGACCCTCAAGTTAGACAGCTTGCCGAATCCCATGACTGGTACATGTTCCCGGTCTTCAATCCCGATGGCTATGCGTATACACATATCAACGTAAGTCGTTTATAGTTTATGATATAGCGTTGTAAATATTTGATTTTATTTATTAGAATAAAAAATTTATATTCACGCGAATAGAATCACACATTTTGGAATTAAGTAGTTTTTTAGTTTCTACATTTTTTTTGCAATTTTTATCTATTTCTTTCTAGTCTGAAGTAAAGTGCTATACAACGCTATGGCAAACAAATTTCATTTCATTATTATATAAAGTAATATTATATGTGCTGATAGAGAATATATAGCAGTATTCTACGCTCAAATGACAGTATGCACAATTTTGTGCAACATGCTGACAATAGTTTAAATAGTCAATTCTTTAAATAATATTTCAGCCAATGAACACAAACTATCGACTGTGGCGTAAGACCCGATCTCCAGGCAAATCTACATTCCCGTTTCAGAGCTGTTATGGTACGGATATGAACCGAAACTGGGGATTCCAGTGGATGAGTATGTATAAAAATTTAACTTTTTATTTAAATATGCAACATCTGAGTTTCTAATTTTACTAAAATTAATTTTTCTAAATATTTTAGGCGTTGGTGCTAGTAATTATCCATGCTCTGAAGCTTATGCTGGATCAAGGGCATTCTCCGAAGTTGAAACGGCAACTTTATCTCAATATATAAGCTCCATTTCCAATAAGTTGTTTGCTTACATTGCTTTCCACAGTTATTCGCAATTCTTGATGTTCCCATACGGTCACACTAAGGAACACTTGGACAATTACAGAGAACAAGTAAGACTATTTATTTATTAAAGTTACTTCACCAATTTTTAACCAAAAAATCTAACTTTCGAAATATTTAAAAATCCTTTATTTTTATTTAAAACTTTTGATGTCCTAAAAATTTTTTTTGATATTGATTTTAAATTGATTGATTTTACCATGCATTTGAAGGCATTTTAAACAGATTATTATTTATAACATATTTCCTTGTTTTAGTATGAGATTGGTAGGACGGCAATTGAAGCTCTTTCAAGAAGATACGGAACTTATTACAAAACTGGAACCATTGGTGAAGTTATTGGTAAGTAATAGTGAAAATTCGATAAATTATTTAGGTTTTAATTGTCTTAATTTATATTAAAAAGGTATAAATACTTTTATTTTAAATAAGTTTTCTATGAGGTTTTACTAAATTCTTTTCATTTAAATTAATATTTCTTGGAACTTTGTTAACAAACATTAAAAAAAAAAAATTTTAATTTCATTTAGCGAAAGATTTTGTTCACTTTTTAATTATTACTATTTTTTAGAAATCAATTTATCTTTAGATCTACTACGTTTTAGAATCGATTCCCTTATTCAATCTAGTTTTTCAATTATTATTATCTACATAAAATTTGACATTTTCTGCAGGTTACGCCAGCGGAGGTTCCGTAGACTGGGTTAAGGCTAACCTTAGACTGCCAATGGTCTACATCTATGAGTTGCGTGATAGAGGTAACTACGGATTCCTTCTTCCTACCAATCAGATTATCCCAACCGGTGAAGAAGTTCTGGACTCTCTTGTTGCCATGTTCTCCAAAGCTAAAACTTTTGGATACCCATCTAACTAAGCCATTGATTATCAAAACTTTTTGAATACTAAACGTGTACCTTACAATTAATATCAAAGTAAATTATTTATTAATATAATTTGTTAAAAAAAAAACAAAATATATTTTAATATTAATTTTTATTACACTTTACACAAAAATATTATTTCACTTTTTAATTTACCCATTAATTTTAGAAAATAAAATAAAATGACCAGTTTTTTAGTCTTCATATAACTATATATTCAGTCTTTATCTCAACCCAATTAGAAAAATATAATGGTATGCATAGATAATAAAGATTTTAACTTGAACACAAATATTAAAACTTTTCAAAAGAAAGCATTTTTGGAGTGAGAAATTTTATAACACGTTTCTACGTACGAAATAGTAGTTTTATAATGTAAAAGATATGATGATGTTATAAAAAAACTTATACATAGAATATAAAACAAAGTTATAAAATTTTTTATATTTCATATTTTGAAATTGACTATAGCTGAACTAAAAATATTCTTTCATCGAAGCATACAAACAGAAATATTCAATAAAAACCTCATTACAAATATTTATAAATAAAATTAAAATCTGCTTTAAAATGAGGGAGATTGGTGTGCGAATCGCACACCTGGGATGAAGACTCCTTAGAATATATATTTGTGCGTACGTGCATGTATGTATGTTTGCGTCATCATTTGGATTAATTATATTTCAGATTCATTGAAGTTTTCGATAAATTATAACGCTTTTGGAATTTCTGATTCAGAAAATATTTTACTCGGAATGGTATAAGTCAGCACGCGCATGTTTATATGTACTAAACAATTGTTAACGGCAAATTTGTTATTTTATTGCTTATTTCGATAGCAAAATTTTTTGAACAACAAACTCTAAAACTATTTTCGGTTGTATCTTATATAGTCTCGTTTTTATTATACGAGTAATGATATGCACTTTTAACTCAGTTTTTACTAATTGGCGTCATATTGTAGTGTAACTTTCGCGATTTGTAAAAACTTTGTGATAAGCACTTTTGCACGTAGTTAAAAATTGCTTGGTTATTTGTATCTTTATTTTTTATTAACAATATATCATTACATATTTAAAACGGTGGTTTTTTACTTGCTAAAATACGACGGTATATCAAAAACTCAAAATGATTACGGATACCTCAATCTGAAAGGGCTATGGTAAATATTAAAGAGATCTGAAAACCACACGGGAAAAAAATTAGAAGTACAACATAACCATTTTGTAGAATTAGCAGTGCTCAATTCGATCGGTACTGATGTACTTGAAAGATGGTGGCGTAAGAGCCCCAGCATTAAATTGTAAGGCAATCTATACCTATTGATAAGTATGCTTTTGTCAAACATTCTGACACATTTTTACCCAGGGTTTTCAATACTTGTGAAAAATATTTCGATGGTATTTCTCTAAATTTGGAACGAAAAATATTATAATTATAAATATATTACAAACTCTGGCAGTTTTTAAATTACTTGGAAAATGTATTCAAGAAATAACAAAAGTTAATAGAATTTTAGGTTAATAGGTTATAAAAATCAATTTTCATATTTTCATATTATGACAGTAGAATGTCGTACTTTAATGCTGGTGCTTTCACGATCCTAACATCAAAGTAGTTTTGTCACCAACTGAATGGTTGTGCCGTACTACACGCGAGCGGAACTAAGGAGCGAGAGAGCTTGCAAGACGACGTCGAATGTCGCCATTTGCCCCTTGAATCCATCGAAATTGACTATCACGATTTTAGAACTAATTAGGCTTATCACACGTTGGTGTACATTTGATTACTCAATTTTTTTTTAAACTTACAATATTTTGGAACTTTTAAACTATATACGCTTGTAAAAATTATAATGATTACATATTTGATGTGCTAACATTTCAAGTTTTTACATATTTGAATATAGATTATACAATTCGACATTGAAAGATATCTCTATTTTAAAGACAAAACAAGAAATATTTTGTTTGAAGTATGCTTCGTATACATGATACCGCACCTGGTCGGTTACCGCACGATATAATAATATAATCTTTAGGAATGTGTTATTTAAGTTCGTTACTTAAATCGTTGAAAATATAAAGATTCTAAAATAAATAAATGATAATAAACTAATAAACAAACTTCTAAATTCATAGCAAATGAATAAAAAAAAAAAATTCGAAAGAGAAAATGAATATTTTGTTTTTTGAGATTCTGCTTACAATAAAAATAGACCATTTTTGGGATACAGATTTGATTTAAGTTTAAACTAAATTCTGTACTTATATCAAGAAATGATTCTATTGATCGCCACGAACTAGAAATCATTTATACTCCGAGAATAATTAGACTCTGCCCGTAAGTATTAAGAGGCTATTGCAGATTATTACTGCATACATAGTCCACTTACACA
>UELX01006166.1:0-11536 GCA_900480035.1 Eupelmus urozonus | reverse complement strand
GACTCCATCAAGCTGATCACTATTCTATCCTAGTCGACAGTGTGCCTATAGCCTTCTCTAAGGAAGTAAAGAGTCTTATATCGATATTTAGAAAAGCTATTTACCCGAGTGAGTGTGAGCGAGAGAGAGAGAGAGAGAGAGAGAGAGAGAGAGAGAGAGAGAGAGAGTGTGCAAGCCGCGAAGCAGAACCCTAGTGGTGCCTTCGCTTCCAGTCAAGGGAGCGTAGGAAGAGGAGAGAACGTGAAAAGCCAGGAGAGCGTAGTCGAGGAGAGGAAGAGGCACGGCGCGGTCACCCGGCGCCCGTGATAAATTCGGCGACCTGCGTCGGCGAATTAGCAATAGCTGCGTGGCATCGGGACGCGAAGATTGGAAACGCGGAAAAGCCACGTCGCAAATTGGCGCCCATAACGTGGGGCTTGATCAAAGTATTAGGTTGGTTGGGAATTCAGACGCGGTTAGTTTGTTGATTTTTCTTGTTGGTTTTAATTTCAAGAAAAAATTTTTTTTTTTTTGGTTAGCTAGCATTAATTGAAATTTTAGTGGAGACAAGGGAATTGATTATTTAAAATTTTGATACGTGAAAAAAAAAACACGGAAGAAAAAAAAATAATGGTGTCGAGTCATGAGAAAATTATGAATAAGATGCCCCTCAAAGAAGTCGTCGGGGAATTGCAATTAAGCGGATGCAATATTCACGGTTCAAAGGAGATAGTGAGGGAGAGACTCCTTCGCTTGATGTTACGTTCGATTAAACCGAGAAGTAAGGCAGTCCGTTGTATGACAGCGACGTTGCAAGTTTAACGTCACGAAGATGCAGAGAGGAAGTGGGTGCGGTGCAAGAGCAAACAGCTACTTCGCGTTCGGGCGGTCCGGAAGGCGCTGAGGCGATTCTTTTAACCTTGGAAAGCGAGGAAAATGAACAGATGAATGGTCAGGCAACGACGGAAGTAGTTCAGACTGAGCTATAAAATTAGGCATTTGTTCAGGTACATGCACAGCCCTCGCTGACAACAGCTATTTCAGCGACGGTTACAACTACAACGACTACAGTGCTATCGAGTACTACAATTACGACGCCTACATTATCAAGGCCAATTACGAGTTTACGCAGTAGAGCGTCGGGGATTATGTCGCTGTTGAATGCTTCGCGCGCACCACCTAACCTTGCGTTTGCATATTCGCTCCAATATTGGACGAAGTTCTCCACTAATAAGGATGGAAGATCAGAGCTTGCGGTGGTTGAGACAATGCGAAAAATTGGTATTCATGCGACGAATAACCATCACGAGGAGTGGCGCACGGGTGAAGAATTTATTAAACAGGTAGATGCTGCCTCGGTTGGTGGAAATTCGGACTCGAGTTATATTTCCGAAGGTGAGTCGTTGTCACGTGAAGACGCGTATGAGCACGCAACTGCATACTTTTGCGATAGAACTGGAAAAGATGTGATGAAACGAAGGGAAAGGCGGCATGAGCGACAGAGAGTAAAATCGAGCGATTCCACTCATGGTTGGAAGAAAGGGAAGAAGCCAGCGGTTGAGGAAGAGGGGGATTGGGGCAGGAGAGGTTATGAGCAACGTAACGAACGATCGAATCAATCTTCGACGGATCGTGAAGAGTCTGATGCCGCTCCGTTTAGACAAGTGCAAAGGATGGAGAGACGTAGAAATCGCGGTGCCAAATCCCGAGAATCAGTTCGCGCAAAATGTAACATGTCCAGCGATTTCTCGAGAAGCGAGTGCGAATCTAGGGCGTCCCCGAGGAGAAGTAATAAAGCAGGAATCGCTTCGATGATTTGGATTTTTTGGCTGCTCTTCCGTGCGTTTTCTCGGGGATTGCGGCAAGGTGGTTACGTTTAGAGCGAAAGAAAATTCATTCTTAGTCTGCACTTATCAAAGCCTTTAGCCATCGCTTTTTGCATGAATATGATCAAATGAGGATTTATTTCACGACTTACGTCGGAGGACGCAAGGAGATTCGGAGCAAATTGCAACATTTATTTCTAGTTTGAAATATATTGCGTCGAAATTTAGGACTCCGATTAGCGACAGGAGGGTGGCAGGAATCGCTTGTCGTAACTTGCGCCCAGCTTACATACGCGCAATGTCTTCTAAACTTTTGGATACCCTAGAAGGGATAGAAAAGTACGGTCGACGATGGGAGCGACGAAAAGAACTAGACAGCCGTTATGGTTCTCCTCTACCTGTGGAGCAGATGTTTGTACCAGGAGCCGCTTATTCAGCACCAGTACAATAGAACAAGCAGGTTAAGATCGCTGCCATCGAAGAGCAGGAAGTGGCGCTGGCAGTGGTAGGGAAATCAAAACGTTCTCGCAATAATAGGCGAGAACAAGTAGTTAGTGGTGAGGGTGAGACTACAGCTGAAGTTATGGCTGTACAAACAGTCCAAGAAACGATGCAAAATTCGCAGAGACTTTCGTACGCCGCCGCGGTCAAAAATCAGTTTGCGGGAAATTTGAATCGCACGCAAACTGTGCAACCTGCGATATCGAACGGACAAATGGCAAGTAGGCTTGTTATTATCAAAACCGTGCGGCAAGCAAATAATATTTTTAAAAATGGAAATATGGGCGTTACAGAGGGTGCGGCTAGTCAAGAGAAAGGCTGCAGTGAACCGGCTGGTTGTACTCCACAATCAAATGATTTTGTCGGTGCTTGCTATAAGTGCCAAGCGGCTGGGCATAGAGCATCTGAATGCCCAGCGATCCAATGCTACGCATGTGGAGGAAAGGGACATATGTCGCGTCAGTGTCCGATGCGTGTTCAACAAAAACATCAAGGAAGCCGCGTAATATGCTCTTGCGCGCATTCGAGAAACACGAAGTTCGGGGAGCAGAAGTGAGCACTAGTTCCCGTGAAGTCGAACTCATACAGTTACGCGAAACAGAAAGTAAGTCAGTAGTGAAGACAGACGAAGGTATAGAAAGTTGAAAAAAAAAATTCGCACAAGAAAATAAACAGGCAAGGCTCACTTCTGAAAGAAGGAGATATGTCTAACCAGGAATTGGCATCGCACTCGGAAGTCTTTGAAAATACTTGCGAGATTTAGAATGCAGAGAAATTTTCAGAAGAAGCAATAAAGCGTTTGGTTGCAAAGCGTAATATGAGGGAATCAGAGATAGTACGTGAGAATAGTGAGAACACGTATGAGAACTTAGATTTACTCGAATTTTCGAGTAAAAGAGCCCAAGACATGAGGAAAAAAGCGATTAGTAAGGAATGATGCGAGCATGGAAATGAGATTTTTTCGTCTTGTAAGAGTGATTTAGAGGCAGAAGTTATTAGTGGCGACACAGGTGAGGTAAACAGAGGCGTAGAAAGAGTGGCGAAGAAAAGGGACGGCGACCAGCAAATTAAAGTAGAGACGGCAGAGTCAAACAAAGATAATGAGCTGGTGGCAGGTGCAATGGCGGAGAACAGGAATTTTCTAAAATTAAAATTAAATGGGAGAGATTTCGAAGCTTTATTCGATCCGTGCGCGATGATTTCACTTATTGCACCGCACGTAGCTGAAGAATGCCGTGATAAAATGAAAGAGAGTCACACCGCAGTCAAATCAGTGACGGGCGGTATCTCTAGAGTTAGTGTTTGCCTGGAAGTGACTATGAAGATTGACGGCTTAGTCAAATTTTTGAATTTGGAAGCAGCAGACGAACTTGGACACGATATGGTGCTCGGAATGAATTTTATCCGTGCATTCGATATTGATTCAAGGTTGGCAAGAGGGTTTTGGAGAACAAATAGAGGAGAATGGATGCCGTTTATTCATCGCGCGGGAGGAGAAAAGGTGTATGTGGTAGCAGAGTGTGCAGGGATTACTGTCGCCAGTGGTGATGAGAAAGGGAGGATCGAGCAGCTAATAGCAAGCCTTATCCCACCAGACGCGGATCGGCTAGGACTCACGAGCATAGTCGAACATCACATTGATGTACAAGGTACACCCCCGATAAGGCAAGCTTCTCGCAGAATGTCGCCTAAAATGCTGGAAATTGCTTACCGCGAAGTCGAGAAAATAAAGGAGCAAGGTGTCATCGAGAAGTCGGCAAGCGACTGGCGGAGCGCGCCGGTTATGGTGCGAAAATCAAACGGAGAGTGGCGATTTTTTGTCGATTACAAAGACGTAAATCGAGTAATAAAAAAAGACGCATATATGATACCTAATATCGATGCAATCCTTGATCGCCTTCGTAAAGCTAAGTGTTTGTCAAAAATCTATTTGCGACAGGCGTATTATCAAGTTTCGATGGAACGTTCGAATCGAAAATATACGGCATTTGCAGTACCTGAATCCGGTTTATGGCAGTTTACTCGCATGCCCTTTGGCTTAGCTAATGCGGCGGAATGCATGCAGCGAGCTGTAGATTCTTTATTTAGGCCAGTGTGCGAACCATATGTTTTCGCGTAACTAGATGATTTGATAGTGGTGACAGAGTCGTTCAATGAGCATTTTAAGTGGCTAAAATTTGTACTTAAAAAATTGAATGAAGCTGGATTAGTGGTAAATAGGAAGAAGTGAGAATTCTGCTGTAAGAGCATAAAATACCTTGGCTTTATTCTAGACAACGAAGGTTTACGCCCAGACCCAGAAAATATAGCGCCACTTTTAGACTACCCTGCGCCAAAGGATAAAAAGCAGCTGCGACGCTTTTTCAAAATGCTAGGTTGGTACGCGCGTTTTATTGAAAATAATTCCGAACTCAAAGTGCCGTTGGTTAAGCTGTTGCGGAAAAATTGTGAGTGGACCTGGGGTACCGAGCAGCAAGAATCTTTTCAGAAACTTAGAGAAGCTCTAACAAAGGCTTCCGTACTGGCGCGGCCGGATTTTTCGAAGCCTTTCACGCTGCAGTGTGACGCAAGTGATTTCACGCTCGGCGCCGTACTTACGCAAGAGGCGGAAGACGGAGAGCACCCAATAGTTTACGCGAGTAGGGTCCTAACAGCCCCAGAAAGAAATTACTCGACTACAGAGAAAGAGTGTTTGGCGCTACTTTGGGCGATCAAGAGATTACGTCCATACCTTGAAGGTTATAAATTCAAAGTTATTACGGATCACAGCGCATCGAAATGGATTAAGAATCTTGAAGAGCCTACTGGAAGGTTAGCATGTTGAGCGATTGAATTACAACAATGGGACTTCGAAGTTATGCATCAAAAAGGCGCATTGCACGAATTTGCTGACGCACTCTCGCGTATGTTCGAGAGTGAGGAGGCTGAAGCCGGAGGTTTTGAAGAAATCTAAGACAGATGGTATGTAAAGATGATAAAAAAAGTGATACAGACACCGTTGAAATATAAAGACTGGAAAGTTGAAGATGGCTATCTGTATAGACACAGATCCGAGCCACTCTTAGATCCAGTGACACACAGAGAAGAAAGATGGAGATTAGTGGTGCCGCTAGAGAAAAGGGAAGTATTAAATAATGCACATAATACTCCGTCGTCAGGTCATCTTGGTATCGAGAAAACTTATGATAGAGTAGCTCGAGATTATTATTGGAAGGGAATATATTACGATTTCTGCAATTTTGTTAAGGAGTGCAAGCAGTGCCAAGAGTATAAAGTCTCTCAGGCAGGAGCTCAAGATTAATGGGTAGCCGTATAGTAGAGAGGCCGTGGGTAGTGGTCGCAGCCGACCTTATGGAGTTCCCGCCAAGTAAAAACCGTTTCAAATACTTACTAGTTTTCCAAGATCTTTTTACGCGATGGGTAGAATTCAAGCCACTGAGAAAGGCGGACGAAAAGTCCGTCGCCCGTGCGTTCGAAGAGCTCATCCTTTTTAGATGGTAAGCTCCAGAGTATTTTCTGACAGACAATGTACGAGAATTCGACAATAAATGCCTGAAAAAGACGCTGAAAGAATATCGCATAAAACACGTCACGACGCCGCCGTATCATCCACAAGCGAATCCGGTAGAAAGAAGATCACCGCACGTGGGACAAGCATCTACACGAGTTTCGCCATGCGGTTAATACAGCAGTGCAATCTACTACAAAAGTCTCGCCAGCGTTCCTTAATCTCGGTACACACCCACGACCTGTAAAAAGCCTACGAAGGAAAGTCGAGGGAACACATGAAGTGGTGCCAGTGAAACCTGAAGTTTGGATAGATAGGATGAAGAGGTTAGATGCATTACGGGATCTAGTGGCAAGACATATTGACGAAGCACGCGACAGACAAGAACGGGAATATAATAGAAGTAAGAAAGACGTAAGATTTAATGTGGGAGATTTAGTAATGCGCAAAACGCATTTTTATCTAGCGCAGCAAATAAATTTGCCGCGAAATTAGCGCCGAGATTCGAAGGGCCTTTAAAAGTTGTCGAAGTCAAATCGCCGTGCGTATATATACTCGTGCGTATATACACCGCGAGCGTGCAACTCTAAACATTAGGATGTTCATTCGTTTTTTTTCTTTCAGTTCGTCAGAATCATGGTTTTTACGCCAGAAAAGGATCAGGAGCAGGCCATAATACAAAGTACTCAGGCCCCCGATTTTTTTAAAGAGGACGTGACACAGGAGGAATTTTTGCTCGCAGAGATTCAAGCTACATCAAGTGCTTCGCCAGTCTCAAGCAATTCAAGCTAGTATGATATTTGGGTAGATGAGGAGCGAGAAGAACGTGAAAAAGAAGCAACGGACCAACAGCAACGAAAGGAGACAGAGATGTGGCAACAGCACTCTCCCCAGCCTTTGGTAATAGATGTGGAGGAGGACTTTCACGACGCGGAGGATATACTCGAGGTGGAAGTAATCTGCAGGACGGAACCAAGTCAATGCCCTTCAAACTCAAAGAGCGCGCTGGTTTCTCGAGAGGGCATTGATCTCGACAAGCAAGCGTGGTTCTGCCCTCTGACAAGTGCTGCAACGAAAGAGGTGCAGGGAGCGCAGGTGAATAATGCGCGCTTGTTACAAACACTATTGCGCCGACCTTTAAAGTTAGTGGAGCCACAAGGAGAGGTAGGTCAGGGCGCAGACGACAGGCAACAGACGGAAGAAGAGAGTGAGGAAGTAGTGCTGCGAAGCGATCGGGCCGAGATCGAACTGCAGGAGTATCTAACAGATATTCCTAAGCAAAACAGTGAGGAACCCCAGCTATCACTCGCACAGCGTATAAGCCCAGATCCGCATTTTGTACCGATCGAGAGTTGGCCAGCGAAAAAAGCTACGAGTCAAGCTACAGAACGGACGGAGAAATTAAGTAAGGCCTCCGGCCAAGTTTCTAGAAGCTCCCGTCGCCGCGCCCGCCGCAGCAAGCTTACAGGAAGACAGTGACAATGGACAACCGAGGATTATTTTTCAATGGCGCGTTCTCCGTCGCGTTGCTCTACTCCACCGGGTCCAGCAGTTTGACCCAACTATAGACCCGCCCCCTTTTGTCTGCTTTAACTGTTGGCAAGAAGGTCACGACGCTCCAAGATGTCCTCGTGAGCAAGTGAGAATATTCTGCAAAAACTGTAAACGACATGGGGTGGACTTAGCAGTGTGCCCCCGGTGTGCGCAACCGCATCGAGATTTTGTGACAAAGAATTTCTCACATGAGCGTGTCATTAAAAGGAGGATTCAACGTCACAATGAAGAGAGCTTGCGTCGAGAAGGAAGAGAAAGAAGTAGAGAAAATCAGGAAGAAAGAAGAACGCAAGAGGTGCAGCAAGAACAGACAGAGAAAAAAGTACAGCGAGGTATCGAACAAATTCAGCAACACCTAGCCGCACAACTTCAACAACAAAGAGAGAAGATGACACTAGAGGAAGATAAAAGACAAGCGACAGTGGTTCAAATTGCTTGTCTGCAGGCAAAATGTTTTTCGAACAATAGTTCCCAACCGCAGCAACGGATACCGCTGCAAGCACAACAACAAATGCTACCGCAAGCTCAACGACAAGTACCACTTCAAGCACAGCAGTGAAAATCGCCGGAAGTACAACAGGTATCTCGACAAGCTCATCAATGGACACCGTTGCAACCTCAGAAGATCCCAATGCGGGTTCAATATTCCGAGCAAAACATACCGCAAGCTCAAACTCTCCCCAGACATTCAGTATCAGAGGTGCTGATGCTAATGGAAAGCCTTCAAGGCTTATCTGATAGTGCGAGAGATTTGGTTATTCGCTCGGTATTTGGAGAAGCGTCTAATTTCAATGAACAAGGGTAACAAACGAGTAGAAAGTACGCGGTGTGTAAAACGTGTAGTGGAGCCGAGGTCACGTGCAAGTAGAAGAGGAGCCCAAGAAGAGGTTTCGGCCCCATTCATCCAAGAATGTGTGGCCTAGGGAGGGGTGTGCAATGTTGTAAACATCGCCTCCCCAGCTGACCGTTCAGCTGGGAGAAATGAGAACAATCGCAAGCGCGCGTGACATAGAAGCTTGCAGCTGACTGCAAGCTTCTCGCTGCAGAAAAGACAGCTGAAAGCGGCCCTCGTCCTGCGGAGGAAAACAATTGCGACGAGCCGTCGCAACGCAACGTAAAACTAGGTCACTAGAGCTTAGACCATTGGTCAGAACAGCCACTAGAAACTGATTCGGTATCGCGTGTGTGTATAAGAGGTAAAGAAGTAGACGGGCAGCGAGAGAACTAAAAATCATCCGGGAAGGGCCAGGTAGGAGAGGGACGTACGAGCTTACACAGAAATCCAGCTTCCAGCCAAGGCAGACCTCCAGGACGAGACCAGGGTTCGCCGAGAAGGAGACGGACAAATCCTTGGAGACGAGCCAGAGAGGCCTCCAGGAATAGCCGACAGGACACGTCGGCCGGTGAAGGACGGACGACTTATCTTTTCCCCGTTGCAGTGGTGCCGTGGTACTTGACATCAGATAAGGAAGAAGGAAAGTAAGTAGTTATTTAGAAAAGCTATTTACCCGAGAGTGAGTGTGAGCGAGAGAGAGAGAGGACGCGAAATACGGGATTGTCGATAAACCTACAAGCGATCAATTAAGGATAGGTAAGAGAGAGAAAGAGAGAGAGAGAGAGAGAGAGAGAGAGCGTGTGCAAGCCGCGAAGCAGAACCCTAGTGGTGCTGTCGCTTCCAGTCAAGGAAGCGTAGGAAGAGGAGAGAACGGGAAAAGCCTATACCCGACGAGGCAGCTCCGAAAGGATCGCCCCCGGGAGTAGGGTCGAAGTGCTGCCAGGAGAGCGTAGTCGGGGAGGGAAAGAGGTGCGGCGCGGTCACCTGGCGCCCGTGATAAATTCGGCGACCTGCGTCGGTGAATTAGCGATAGCTGCGTGGCATCGGCACGCGAAGACTGAAAACGCGGAAAAGCCACGTCGCACTTAAACTTGCCGATAGTGTGACCGAGGAATTTTACTTCCTTTACGCCGAACTGGCATTTCTTCAGGTTAATTTTCATTCCTGCGTAACTTAACCGACTTAGTACTTTATCCAGCAGTTGTATGTGTTCATCCCACTTTCCGGTGTGGATCAGGATGTCATCCAAATAGGCGACCACCCGTAGTTCTATGGTCGGACCGAGTAATTCCTTAAGCGCTTTTATGAACGCCGCTCCTACGGTTTTTAACTTAACATGCACACGATTACACACGTACGTCCTACCTTGAATCAAGAAGCTGTTACTTTCGCAATTGGGCGTCCAGCTCAACCTGCCAGAAAGCTTTCGTAACGTCGATGGCCGTGAAGTGCACCGATTCTCCAATTTCCGTCAAGACCTGGTCTATTGTTGGTGGTTAGACGTAACCCATCTCAATCCTCTCGTTTAATGCCCGCGCATCTAGGCACATCCGAACCGCTCCGTCATTCTTTTTAACAACAACTATAGGGCTGACGTACTTGGTCGGTTCTTCTGAGATTATTCCGTGGTCTAGCAACTCGTTGATATGTCTCTGCACTTCCTTCCAATGCACTCTCGGGATCGGGTACATGGGTCGTTCATATGGGCGTACATCCTTCATACACAACTCATACTTAACTCCCTTCACGCCGTCTTCGAGCTTGCGTGGATATCTCTGCAGAACCTTACTTATTTCTTCTTTCTTCTCTTCTTTCATGGGTCTAGCATCTGCGCGCATTGCGTTAATCAATATCGAAATCGATATCATTGCTTAATCAATATCTATGACGCACTTGTATTGCTTCAAAAAGTTTATACCTAGGATTACGGGCATTGATAAGCTGGGAACCACATAGCAAATATAGGGCAGATATTCGTCCTGGATCTCGAACGTGATCATGAACTGTCTATTCACATTCACTTTCATACCAAACGCCCCTTTGATAGACATCATCGGAGAAGGTATAATCGATAGTTTCCCTCTTTTGTTTTCCAAAACGGAGACTTGGGCTTGAGCTATCGTAGATATCTGCGCACCGGTATCGACTAGAGCGTAGAGTTCTCTCCCACCTATCCGCATGGCCAGCATTGGGCACAACAAATCTCTATGCCGTCGGTTGTTGCCGTCGGACAGTTCACTGTCCTGATTTATCTTACCGCCGGACGTTGCGGCGTCCTGCCACGGTCGCCAAATGTAAGGGGTGGTCCATGGGAGGTGATATCCGCGCTTTATATTATTCACTACCGAGTGTCTAACGATCGCCACTCGACTTCGCTCGATAGGTGGAAGTGGAAGAATAACCCGGATCAGATGTTGGAGCTAGGTAACTCAAGAACAAGAATTTAACTACATATAATAACTTTATTTATAAAGATAACAACTTGGAATTCGGCAGCCACATGCGGTCTGCCCATCCCGTACATGCGCACGTGAGCTCTCAACGCGTCTTTTCGTCACGGAGGGTCGAGCGCTACTGCCCTACTCCGCGGCCCTGCATGGCTGCTCCTCCCGCGCGCCCTCTTGCGATCCCCTCTGGTACGTGCGAGTACCCCTTATCTTTCCGCAGACACCTACATTATTAAAAAAACCAACGCGCCTTTCTATTTATCCCCAGGGTGGTGTGCAAAAAATAGAAAAAATATGTAACATGCACACAAGCACTGATATTATTTTACCAATGTTAAAAATATACGAAGTTTAAATTTATTTCTAAGTTTAATAAGATATGTAATTACAATTTGTATATAAAAATCATAGTCAATTTACCAACTTGTGAAAAAACAGTAAAGTTAATTTTGAGGAGCAGTAGGAGGAGAGGTATGAGGAGGGGAAGAAAGGGGGCACGAGGAGGGGGACGAGGGCACCCTTGGTTGATTAATGACCTTTATAATTATGTAAAAAATGTAAGAATTTTACTTTATTTTAAGAAGAAGGAATTGGCAGAATCAACCATCCTTCTATATAATATAGAGATATATATTATGACTTTAATTCAACTCGACCGTTTTTATTTCAAGAATTTTTAAAAATTTATCCCTTATACTAGAGTGTATTTCCTTAAATTCTTCCTATGATATGTAATCGATACTACATTACGGACTCCGAAGTTCTTTTAAAATTGATAAATGACCTACTTCACTATATTTCTTAAGGGCTCAGGACTCAGTTTAAGCCTGAAAAAATAATTAAATTTAAATGAAGAAATACATTTTTTTTCTCCTCAATTTTAATT
>UELX01006165.1:0-11537 GCA_900480035.1 Eupelmus urozonus | reverse complement strand
GTCCATATATGGACCAGCACTCCGAGTGGCGACTTCTCATAAGAAGTTCATTCATTTAAGTCATGAAATTCAGCTAACATGCGAGGTCAATTTTAGCGAAAAGGTTAATAAAATATGCAATTTAAAGATTTCAACATATTTCAATAGATACCATTTAATTGAGAGAAATAAGATCTGCAATTTTTCACTTATTTAGTTAAAAGCCTATTTAAGTGATAAAAATTTAGGAGTTACTGGCCCGATTTTCACTAGAAAATTACCGTAGAGAAGTATTTGAAATCTAGACTTACAGGAAAAAGAATAATTCCACTGAGGAAATAAAAATATGGAATAAAGAAAACGTGATAAAACATGTTTTAAATCTTTATTTTCAACGTACTTATACTGCCAATATCATTTTCCCTCTTAGCTCAAAAATACGAGAATGTTATTTTCGGCCCGGGTCTGGTAAAAAAGGTATAAGTACCATGAAAGGACATCATGCGTAATATATTACTTATTATTTATAGATACGTAATATACTATTTAAAAAGAACAGTTATCCGTTTTACTTAAACAATTATACATTTTTAAGAATTTTTCCTTAAACCTGAAAGCTAAATGTATTTAATTCATTCAGACTACAAAACAAATTCAAAAAGTTTCTTCTGAAAGAAAAGTTAAAGTCTGGAATGTAAAAATTTTGATTAATTTTTAAAGTTTCTCTATTTATTGATGAAAATAAAAGTTTCAATAAAAGTATTAACAGTCAATCAGTTATTCTATATCTTATTAATCTATTACAAACTATATCTTTACAACTTCAGAGAAGATATTTTTTGTAAGTTTTTTATATTCAATTTTATTCCAATTTTATACTTGTTCTACAAACGCTACATTGAAACTCCTCATAAAAATTACGATGTGAAATTCGCTTCACGAAATAATAAATATTAAATATTTTTTTGTTAAAAACATGACATTATATTGTTTAAATAAAAATATTTTTTAAAGTTTTTAAATTACTTTTAAAATTATCATTTTGCTGTTGAATTTTATTTCTTATAATGTAATTTTTTTTTCAAGTAAACCTTACACAAATTTGGGTACCGATAATAATTATTTAGAGTTGAGAGAATGTAAACTCCATTAAATTCTAGTAACGTTTTAGGTATAACCAGAATGTTGTTACAATGCGTAATATAAATATAGTTGGTGAAAATTGATTATTTTTAAAATGACTGGTAATTAGTTACTGATTAATTTTTAATAAAAATTGTGAGAAAACTATTTTAAGAATTTATGACATTTTTTAAACGAACTATATAGGTAGAGTAAAAATTGATTACGTAGTTTTCATATTTTCTTACGTAGACAGTTTTAGCCTTTGATAATTTTATAAATATTATAAATTAGTTCTACGAGGTATTTATTTGATTGTTAATACATAATTGTTCTAGCACTATTAAATCCTTAAAATAATTTCCATAATGCTTTTTGTAATAAATACGTGACTTTAAATTAACTTTTTTGAAAATTCGGTCATTGAACTCAGAATTCCACAATACAGATTAAAAGAAATGTTTATCGACTCTCAAAGATATTTGTAAATATCAAAGTAACTTAGTAATTTAAAAAAGTTAGCCAATTACAGCAAGTTACATAAACTTTCTTTTACAATTCTGTTGTAACACCATTTTATGCTATTACATATAAGTTGTAGATCAAATATTTGTACTATAAATTCTTTGAATCTCAGTGTTATTCGTATGTAACATTACATTTTGTTATATAAAATAAATTGTATGTACATTCCTTATTATGTAATACATTCAATAGTTTATTTAAATAATGTTTATCAATTTAAAACTATTAGATAACAATAATTTTAAAAACAACATTTTTAAAATTGACTTTAATTTTTCGAATTATGCTTGGACGTCAAAGGGTTAAAAACTTTGTATATTACGTGAAACATGATGATTTTTAAAAGTATCATTTTTTTCAAAAATTTTCATGGAACAAATCTTATAAATCTGCAATATCTTATTAACGCAACATTGTGTTTAAAACAGACTTCTGAAATCAAAAACATTGAAAGATTTAATATCTTAATGATTCATTAAAAGAGTACACAATGTATTCTCATCAAAATTCATTTCGACAAATTTTTTCTTGACGAGACTTTGTTATTTATTTTGATTCCTCCTTAAACCTGTTCAAACTATGTGTTTACAGAAAGTTTTATTTACAATAAAAATATACTTTTACAAATAAAAATCTTCAAATATAAATTAAAACCAAAAATATTTTCTACAATGCTTATTTAAGGTAAGAGTCTACTAATATTAAAATGCTTAAGTAAATTGTTTAAGTCATTACTCTTAATTCTTTAATTTTTAAATAAAAATTCAAAAGTCTTTTAAGCCTTCAGAATTATGTAAAATGTTGATTTTTATCTTCATAAATACTATTGCAAAATTTTAAATAAAGTCACCATTTAAATTTATAGTAATTCACAATTTAAATTTACAGTCTAAAATTATAACCACAAAATAAAGTATTATAACACCTTTCGTAAGGTTTAAAATTTTTAAGAAACACTCAAATTCACCATGAAATTTATTTGTATATGATTTTTGCATTCATAAACAGCATAAACAAAAATTTTACAACAAAAAAATATCAAGATCCGTTTCATTTTATATTTTTTATTTAACAAGTGAATTTTGAAAATACAAATTATAATTTTTGACAATTTTATAATGTCAGTTTTTAAGTTTTTATCCTACAAATATTTATATAATTTAAATGTGTGATTTAATAAATTTTAAAATAATTCCGTTTTGATTTTTTTTTTATAAAATTATACAATATATAAAAGAACAAAATTTAGCATATACATATTAGCTTATGTCGCATGAATTTTAGTTTATAATTTGTTCATACATTTGTAATCATTTCTAATAATGCCACATGACAACTTTTATTAACTATTAATTATTTTTTAATACAGACTTAAAAAAAATTTAATTTATGTCAAATAAGTAATGCGGAAATTGGCAAAAATGTTTACAAATCGATAAAAATCGTCGGAGAAAAATCTATATATGATAATATAAAAAAATTTAAATCAAACTTACAATCGGTTCACATATTATTATTAAGATAATCACCTACCGGTGTTGTTAACCGTGTGCACGTCTCGCGTGACATATCTGCTTTCTATCTAAAACTACACTAAGTATATAAAGCAAGAAAATTTTTTTCAAATTACAAGTTTCGTCAGTTCAACGATGAGGAACTTCAACTCATCACTAGCCCCGTGGATCGGGATATTTCTCGTATCCTCAGTGTGGCTCACTTGTCATGCATATCCGGATGGCAGAACTTATAGAAATCCGGAACACGCACTAGAGAAAAGAGATACTCATTTCGTGAATACTGAGAAGGATGTTACGGATTTTCATTTGCCAGAACATCACTCTTCAACAGAGAAATTGTCGATCCAGAATGCTAGGCATCCTTCAATAAGACAAGTAAGCATTCCTGTGAGAACTATAGAAATGATAAAAACAAGAAAATTTCGCGATACTTCTTCGATCGGTGACGATTTTAATGACGACGATTTAACTAGTTCTGAAGTTGATATAATTGATAAGAAAGTTATTGACGACACACTTCCGGACAGACTCGAACCGATCGTAGAAGAAGATAAAAAATCTAGTGAATTACAACCTGTATTAGATGATACGAATGATATCACGGAATGCTTTAGAAAAATATCAAACGCGCTATATAGTTCTGATTTTTGGAATAGTATATCGCAACGTTTAGCTCAATCTGCCTTACCTGAGGCTATTCGAACATTTTTTGGACTTCCGCCAATTGATATTTTACAGATAGGCGAAAATGCAGAAAGAGAAAAGAGACAATGCTATCCCGGAGGCGTACCTGTAGTCAACACTCCAGCATCAGCTTCTATTGGTCAAATTCTTCAACAATTTATGCCACCAACTGCCACTCCAGATCAACAATATGAAATGAGCAAATGTGTTAACGATGCCACTACTGAGTTACAAAATCTTCTTAATCAATTTAGAACCGCTTGCAGTAACATACGGGATGGAATATCTGTTGGCTTACCTTCTACTTGTCCATACCCTGGTTGCACATCCAATCCTGGCTTATTACAAAGTGCACCCATTCTAATAAAAAGTATTGTAGAAAATCCAGAGCATATTGTACATATTCCAGACATGTTGCAATCTGCAGTGCCATCTTCGCAAATGTCAAATTCAGTAGATAAGTTAAAAGATTCATTATCAAAAATTTTCGGATTGCTACAGAGATTTGATTCCGAATCAGAAGAGAGTGAATGCAACGAAGAAGATTCACAATCAGATAGTAAGAAAAAGAAATTTGCAAAAATTAATAAACATTTAAATAGCTGGAAATCAAAGAAATCGCGTAAGCACGGTAATAATCAAAGGTGCGAAAGTAGTTCGTCCAATCGTCGCCCAAACACTGTAATATTGACAATACCGACTGCAATGCCTATTGCACCATCTTATCCATATTATTCCAGTCAACCTACTAATACTGGCTATTTGAATTCTGGATATCCACCTCAAGTTGGAACTATAATACCAGTCACTTCAACTTCAAGTGCATTACCAACTAGTTCAACAACTTCTACATCTTCAAGTGCGGCATCATCAGCTGCATCTACTTCATACTCTGCACCCAAGTATGTGCAACCTGATGCTCCTAAAACATCCATTACATCTGCGACATCTAGTGCATCTGCAGCATCTAGTGCATCTGCAACATCTGTTTCGCCAACACCTGCTGTACCCGTAACTTCATCTGCTGCATCATCATCGGCAAGCGCAACGTCTGCATATACACCAGTAGCACCAGAAATATCGTCAGTTGCTTCATCATCGGCAGCAGCATCAGCGACAGCAGCAGTACCATCAACATTATCATCTGCATCTTCTGCGGCATCATCAGCTGCGTCGTCTGCCGCATCGTCTGTTGCATCATCAGCGGCATCTTCTTCGGTTTCCACATCAACCTCTACTACACAGGTAACATCAGCAGAGTCAATTCCATGTGAAAAAGAAGATAAATATACTGATACCTCATCGACGACCAAAGAATACACTACGACATCACAAAATACACCATACTATCCTCCGACGACCAAAGAATACATCTCAACATCACAAAATACACCATACTATCCTCCCCCTCCGGTTCAACTGCAATGGCCACTTCCGCCAATAACTCCTCCAATAAAAATTGAATCGCATTGCTCTTCCCATTCACAGTCGAAAAAGCCATGGTCTCTACCGACAAAAAAGACTCAACCTCCTCCTCCATCTCAGCCGTGTCAACAAACTCCACAGTGCCAACAGACTCCATCTTACTACCAATCACTACCACCAACTCATGAGTATGCAAAATCTGCACCAATAATTCCGATACCTAGTGCTCCTACCCCTTGCGCAAATCCACCTGTAGAAACTGCACCACAAACTACTATCACAACATCTGAATGTGAGGTGACTCCTCCATTGGAGACACCATGTCAAGAATCTGAAAAATCAAAAAATCATGAATCATTGAAAGGAAAAAATAAATTTTTCAAATTCTTGAGTCCTCGGCATATTACACAGAAATCTTATGGCTCTGAATGCACATCATCTTCAGATTCAACATCAAATACGGTACAATCAATTATACCACCTGTGCCTACTAACCTAATAGGTCAAAATTCTCCAATTACATTATCAGACTCATTAAACTCTGTACTACAATTTCCAGGGCAGCAAATTCCTGTAACGAATATTCATTCATCATATTCATCATTAGATAAACCTTTTAACTCTGATGGCTTGACAAGTGCGAATGCGGGTATTACATCTGTTTCTTCAATTGCTTCATTAAGTAGCCCACAAAGTATTATTAATGTACCTAATGGATGTCTACAATATCAAAATCAAAATGGATTCTCAAGTATCCTATCACAAAGTGGGTACGCCAACATTCCTCAATTAAACAGTTATTCCAATATTCAATTACCAAATGGATATCCCAATGCACCAATACTTCCACAAAGTGGATATAGTACTAATGGTCCATCACAAGGTACATATTTTAACATTCTTTCACAATCTGCACCTAACTCTCTTTTGCCAGGAGGTTATGCTAGTACTCCTTTGCCAAATAACGGTTTTAATTCTCTAATTCAAAGTGGATATCCTCCTCAAGATCCAAACTCTCTTTTGCAAGGTATATACACTAACGTACCTTCACAATGTGGGTATCCCAATACTCATAAAAATAATGGATATCAATCTATGACAATCCAAAATGGATATCCAAGTACTTTACACAGTGGGTCTCCTAATTATCTGAAACAATCTGAATCTTCAGATACTCCAAAAGAAAATGAATCTTCTAGTACATTATCACAGAATGAACCTTATAATGATTCAATAGAATATGGATCACCTCCAGTATCAAATGGAACTCCTCAAAGCCCAACACAATCTGGATCTCCGCACACTTCAACACATAATGAATCTCCTCATAGCTCAAAACAATCAGGATCACCGCATTCTTCGCCGCATGGATCTCCTCAAAGTCCTACACAATCTGGATTACCACATACTACAGCACATAATGGTTCACCTCATTCATTATCACATAATGGATCTCCGCAAAGCCCAACACAATCTGGATCTCCGCATACTTCAGCACATGATGGATCTCCACAAAGCCCTACTAAATCTGGATTACCCTATAACCCAGCGCAAGATGGATATCCTCAAAGCCCTACCCAATCTGGATCTTCCTATAACCCAGCACAAAATGAATATCCTCATAGCCCTACAAAATCTGGATCACCCGATACCCCAGCACAAAATGGATATCCTCATAGTCCAACACAATCTGGATTACCTTATTCTCCTACGCAAGACGGAACTTCTAATAGTCCAACACAATCTGGATCATCCTATAAGCCAACACAAAATGGATCTCCTTATAGCCAAACCCAGTCTGGTTTACCTTATAGACCATCGCAAAATGGATCTCCACATGAAGTATCAAATTCCCTCCATACCACGCAAACTAACGAAGTTACTAATGCAGCCAATAATATTTACAGTACGTCTACAGTAGATTCTTCAATATCAACCACAAATAGTGTCATCTCTCAAAATTCTCAGCAGATTACTTCTGCGACATCGAGTAGTGAAATTCCCTCTTCAAATTCAAATCAATACAATTATTTACCGTCTAAATCATCAACTTCTAGTTCTGCAGGTACACCAACATTACCATCTAAAACACCTACTGGATTAGAACCTAATTTATCAACTTATTCTGATGAAGATTACTCATCTCCTTCAGAGAAAGTTGTAAATATAAATACTTCGATTACAAATAATGTAGGTGGTGTTTCAACTAATTTTGCACAATCTAGTAGTGGATCAATATCGAATAATATTACACCTACGATATCATCTGAATCATCAAATGATGAATCTTCTTTGGGAAATAATAAATCTGAAACTTCTGAATCATTTTATGATGAGTCTCCTTCACACAGCTATACACCTGTCGGTTCATCAGAATCATCTAGCGATGAATCAAGTTTAGGAAAGCCCACGTACACTATACCATACCAGCCTCCTAAATATGAATCAGTGGGAAATAATAATTATGTTACTTCATCAGCTAGTAGTTCAGTTTCATCAACTATCGAAACATCTGACAGTGAATCTTCTTTCATTAATAACACACCAACTACCACGTCGATGTACGAATCACCTAATGGCGAATTCCCAGATGAGAATCGTAGGCCAGTTGCAACTCCTAATAATTTAGGAAACAATAATCTGAATGTTGTATCAGCTACCTCGGCAGCTACCACAACAATCCAGTCGACAGGTATTGAATCGACTGAGGGAAGCATTGCATCGGTTACATCAACATATCAAACGTCTGATAATACCTATCCTTCAGGAAACACTACCCCAAATACTGTGTATTCTTCAACCGCTTCTCCGTCACCTATTTTAAAATCATCTAATAATGAATCTCCATTAGATACACTTGCAAATGTTGCTTCTTCTTCCTTGCAACTAGTAACGGATGCTTCAAAATTGGTATCTCCAGATTCACGTAATAGCGAATCACCTTTGGAAAAAGTAAAAAATGTACTTACTTCTTCAATTGACACTGCGTCCGCAACTTCGACGTCAGGTAGAATTGATTCATTCGATAATGAGTCTCCATTAAATAAACTTGGAACTGCAGCTAGTTCAATTGTAGATGCATTGACGGCAGCTTCGATATTGCTTAATTCTAAAGACGAATCATCACCTAATAATAATTCGCCTTTAGATAAACTTGAAATTTTAGCTTCGGCTTTGAACGCTCATAGGAATCCATCAGCTAATAACGGCGAGTCTTCTCTTGATAAATTAGGAAATGCTGCTGCTGCTGCAATCAACACAGTATCTGCAACTTCTTCTTTGACTAATATTGATTCACTTAATAACGAATCTTCAGTAGATAAACTTGGAAATATAGCATCATCTTTAATAGATACACTTACAGCAGCTTCGCAACTATTAAAATTCAGTAATGAACCATCTAGCAATGTATCTCCATTGGATAAACTAGGACAAATAGTTACTTCAACATCAGGTACGGTAACTGATTCACAGAACGCTGAATCTCCCTTAAATAATCTTAGATCTGTGATTGCCGCTTTTGTAGAAGTATTACAAGAAACTTCTAATTTGAATAACCCTAATGGACAAGATAATGACAATTTACTAGAAATACTCAGAAATATAATTTCTGCATTATTAGACATCTCTTCCTCGTTAATTCCAGATTCATCAAATACTGGTGGTACAATTACAAAACCTCATAGTTTAAGTCAAATACTTTCGCAATCGTCAGGAAATTCACCTTGTGCTGATACAAGTAAGAATCCATTAGATATTATTAGCGATTCAGCATCGACTTTAGCTGACACAATTTATGCAGCAGCTTCACTGATAAATGAACGTCTACAACTAAATAAAGATACGACATCTCCTGTAACTTCGCAAATACTTCAAAATAATGGTTATCCTGTTGATTTTACCAAAATTCCAGAAGGAGCTGCTTCTTTAGCGAATTCGGTATCTTCTGTAATAAACTCTGTGGCATCTCCTGTAACTTCGCAAATAACTCAGAACAATGGTTATCCTGTAGATATAACTAAATTTCCAGGAGGAGCTACTTCTTCTATAGCTAACTCGGTATCTTCTATAGTAAGCTCCGTAGCGTCTCCTATAAATTCTCAGGTATTCCAAAACAACGGTAATCCTTTAGATCTAACCAAATTATCGGAAGGAGCTGCTTCTTCTATAGCAAATTCAGTATCTTCAATAGTAAACACCATGACATCTCCTGAAACTTCACAGATACTTCAAAACAATGGTAGTCCTTTAGATCTATCCCAAATTTCAGAAGGAGTCACTTCTTCTATAACAAATTCGATATCTTCCATTGCAAACACTGTGCCTGAAATATCTCCTACAGCTTATCAGGTGCTGCAAAACAGTGGTTACCCCGTTGATCTAACTAAAGTTCCGGGAGGAGCAACTTCTTCTATAGCTAATTCAATATCTTCTGTAGTAAATTCTTTGGCGTCTCCTATAAATTCGCAGATATTCCCAAACAACGGTAATCCTTTAGATCTAACCAAAATTTCAGGAGGAGCAGCTTCTTCTATAGCAAATTCAGTGTCTTCTATGGTGAACTCTGCTGCACTTGTTGCTAATTCGTTATCTTCAGCTATTTCACAAGCCATCACTTCTCAAAATATACAAAGACCTGAAAATCTTCCTTTTATCCCTTCTATTCCATCTGTAACATATGTTTCCTCACCTTCATCCATTATATCATCTAATCCAACTTCAACTATACCTTCTAATCCTACGGCTTCAATCGTATCGACTCTTCCTGCATCTGCAATTCCAGCACAAAATGTGTTTATACAAAGACCCACAAGTCAGACTGATAGCAATCAAGGCGAATCTCAAATTTCTTTAACATTGCCTCGTGAAAAAATTATTGCAGCGTTAAACGGTGGGGTTCTTTTACCCGGTGACATTATTACAGTTGTTCTAAATTCCCAAACAGCATTAGTTGGAAAAGTTGTAGACTTTGTAAGTCCTATTGCATTCAGTCTGATCAAACAAAGTAATTGTAATGCTTTACCATCACAAGGAAGCCAAGTATGGACTATTTCTGGTAGCGAATGGAGTGACAGTGAAATTCAAAGTTTATTTCAACGAATTATCCAGAAATATTGTTGAAGAATAAATAAAATATTTTAAATAATGTTTGCATTTGTTTATTTAATTTATTATTATGTTTATTATTATTTAGTACTAGTTCTAGTTGTGAATATGAATTAATTTATTGTACATAGAAAGCAAAGCGAGTATTTATCTATTTTTATCTTTTCTCACACCTTTTATGTAGTTATATAATGAAATATATTAGTATCAAACATCGTTTAATATGTATTACTTTTAAATAGCTATGACACATTTAGTAGAGTTAATAATACCAAAAATATAGGATTCGCATCACCCATAATTTGTTGAAAATTACCAAAAAAAATTGATAATTAATGATCAAAGTCACGTGAGTACCAAACATAATAAATTATCTATCTAAAAAGTGGTTTCACGCAGCGCAGCTTATAAGTTTACACATGATCAAAATGCCTCTCCAGTTATTATTTTATTACAGCAATTACAAGAAAAATGAGTGCTGAATGATACCTACCTTTCTATTTTTCTAAAGAAAACTTCGACCTACAAAAATAAGTTAAATCTAATTTCAACTACTCGAATTTAATAGGAACAACATAATTAATTCACTAATTATAACAAAATAAATACGCGTGGATAGAGATATCTAAACTCAAATTTCTAACAGACTGATATATCATCAAATTTTTGCATATCAAATTAAATTTGATGTCTAATATTTCTCTTAATTACATATCTTATTTGTAGTACGTTACAAGTATTACTTTATTGAGATAAAAATTTTTTAAAATCTTAGAATACTTTATAATTAATATCGATATATTATTGTAATTTTCACTTTTTAAAGAAGTGTAAAAGTAACCCGATACTTTTACATATATTATAATAGACTTCACTTTTCCAAAAAAAGTTTCTTGTTAATTGGGGGATTTATAATAGTATATTGTTCAACTAGGGAGGAAAGTTGGCTTTTTCTAGCGAGGATGATTTTTGAGCACGAGTGCGAGTCGAGGGCGCCTTCAGCGCCCAAGACGGACACAAGTGCTCAAAAAATCATCCGAGTCTAAAAAAATCACTTCCTCCCTTGTTAAACACTGTGCTTTTTTTAACAAGAGTATGCAGAGGCCCTTATTTGTGCATAGAAAAGGGATGGGAAATCGTAAGTTGTACAATAATAGGTTGTACGGTAAATTTGTTCAA
>UELX01006163.1:0-11554 GCA_900480035.1 Eupelmus urozonus | reverse complement strand
ACAAAGACGTCGACTTCAGGTTTTACAGAATTTCTGTGTTCGGTACATACATGGTGTTAGGAGGGATGCTCGCATCATTCCGTACAGGAGGGAGCTGGGATGGCTTAAAACAGACACGCGCAGAGAATATTTTACACTTATTCACATGTTCAAAATACTTAGAATCGGCCATCCTTGCTATTTAGCATCTCTTTTTACCAGGCATATTCCTAGGGATCCTGTGCGGGGCGATGTTAGAGAGCTTAGGGTTCCGCAACATACTGAAACTACTACTGATGCGTTTAAGATAAAAGGTGCGATGCTGTGGAACTCTCTCTCGTCCTCAATTAGAAATTTACTCTCTCTCTTTGGTTTTGAGCGTGCGTTAAGGAGGCACCTCTTCGAATTAGACTAACAATAGCACTAACATATTTATTATGAATGTCTTGTCCACGTCCTAATTTATTTTCCTGCATGTCGTGTAGTCCTTTTTGTTCGTTTTCCCGCTCTAATTTATTCTTTATTTTTAGTATCTTAGGTGGGAATGAATGTATTTAAGGGCTGAATGAGTTGCGTGTATGAGGCTGAAGCGTGTGTGACATAACGGCTGTGATAGAGCGCGGGCAAAGTGCAATATTTTTCTGTAATCTGACCACAAAGACTGATTTTTATTAATTTTAGTTTTATTTTTAGCTTTATCTTTTTCTTGTATTTTGACTTAGTAATTTTTACTATTTTGAGCTTTATTTTTACACCTAGGTGAAGTTTTATATCTACACCTAGGTTAAGTGACAGTCACTGTGGTCCGAGGGTTATAGTGTTTTATTTTTATGTACATTTGATTTTGATTTATTTTTATACGATTTTTAAGTTTTGTGACTGATAGATTTTCAACTGAGGGTAAACTTAGCCTGAGCACTCGAAGGTATTTCTTTTACTTTTAAACTTTAACATTATTTTATACGAACGACCCAACTGTGATAAGTAGTATTATGTAAATTGTATTATACTTTGTACTGATTTGTACAATAAATAAACCATCTATCTATCTATCTACATAATATAAAATTATTTTATTCGTAAATACTTGACGCCTGCAACATGGTTTTATGGCATTCTAAGGTTTTAATTAAGTTCTTTTTAGCTTTATCAAATTGATTCCAAATTTAATTTTACTTTATTGAACGCAATTCATACGATAGACACTCTAGTAAAAATGATTCCATGTAATGGCTTATTAATACCAAGTGAAAATGGGTTCAATGCTGTTTCTTAACCTCTAACCATTTTAAATGGGCAAATTTCTACCAGGGCAAATACAACTTTATAAATTAAAGATCTTATTAAACTTCTTCCAAACTCTTATGAAAAATATTATTCCTTTTTACAGGGTCAGAGACTATTGACAATGTCATGTTCAGATAAAATAGCACGATGGAATGTTTTAGGGATTCAAGGAGCACTTTTAAGCCATTTCATTGAACCCATATATTTCCACAGCATTGTTCTTGGAAGTTTATTAAATCCAAGCCATATGTATAGAGCTGTTTGCGGTCGTATAGAAAATACGATTCAAGGTTTACCCCCACCATACAGATTGAATAAACCTCTTATGAGCTTAATAACTTCATCTGAGGTCAGACAACCTGGAAAAGCTCCGAATTATAGCGTAAACTGGACGACTGGTAAGAGTTTTTTCATTTTCTTTCTTTTTAATTGTCTGGATTTGAAAAGTTAATGTTAATCAACAACAATAATTATTTATATTTATCATTACTATAAATTGCAAACTGATTTAGAAAAAAAAGTTTAAAAAAAGTAGACCTAAGCTATATATATAGTAAGAATTTATTTTTGACCCTTGTATAAGAAACGTTTATATTTGTAAGGTTGTTTCCGCCTTCGCTTAAGCCGAAACTTATGCGAGATGACTGAGGAAAGGGGGTGTATGAATGAGTAAGCGGTGGCTTGACGGTGATACGGGCCGTTTATTGATGGCCCCAAGAGAAACTTGTGTGTGTGTGTGTCCTTAAGTAGTCACGACGGTGCCATGCTCGAGACGTCAAGGTGGGACCGTCGAACTACGGGTCGCGAGGAGATGCGTCGGCGATTTGGGAGTTCCAGGTCGTATAACGACCTCAGGAAGTCCGAGCGTCAGCAGCTCTGGTTTACGCAACGGTGCCAAGTGTTCATACTGAGGAATATGAATACGTGACACTCGGTAAGGTAGATAACTTTAAGAAACAATAAAAGGAAACAAATCAAACTGCAAGTCACAACTCGAGAATAATAATTCACGAACCAATGATGGCGCGATCCAGAAAGAGAAGTTCTTCATCCACTTCAAGTCTTAATAAAAAGACTCTTAATAAAAACATAAATATAAAAAATAACTTAATTTTAATCTTAAATAGTAATAATAGCCAGTTATGGAAACTAATAAATTCAAAGCTCGGAAAAAATACAAATACTTCTTTTCAACTTCTTTTCAACTTACTAGGAGAGTATCACACTCCGGATCACAGGTCTTGATGAAACTTTGGGATATGTTTTTGGGTACCACTCTTAATTTAAGATATGATTTATGCGATAGTTCGTATCGATTTTTTAAGTTATACCTACGAAATCCTTAAAGAGTCACACAAAAGCATTTTTAATAAAAATTATATTAAAATAAAGTAATTTGATTTAAAGTACAAAAATTTTTTCTACCCTCCGGTCGAAAAGCACCAGCTTTCCTGCCGTTGCGCGAGACGAAGTTATCGCTTTCCGGCGCCGTAGAGCAGAAAAATAGTATACACACCGTAGCCAATAAAAAAGAAAGCCTCAGATCACATGTTTGTCAACCTCGGCTTCGCCTCGGCCGATGTTACCTGTGATCTGACAGATTTCTTATTTTACTAGGTATGTAATATACTATTATTATTTCGTTTATAAGGACCACTTCATTGGGACCCACGGGAATAATCTGCGACTTCAGTTCCTTGATGTATAATGTATTATTATGCATTAAATAGTTAGAATAATTTATATATTGGTGAGGATTTTTTAAAAAATAACAGTATAAACAAGATTAATTTATTTCTTTTTAAGTTTATTTCAAACATATTTTTTTAATTTAGTTTTTTTTACAGTTCACTTTCTATAATTTTTCACGCATCAATTTTTTCATATTCTACATGATGTGCTAAAACGTGACTGCCGATTTTTATTTAATCGCTTAACATAAGTAACGAATCTTTTTATTCAATTATTTACAAAGTTCTGGCTTCAAGCCTGTACGGATAATGAGAAAGCTGTACGTGTACAATTAATTAATAATTGAAATAAATAATTGTTTATTTACAATATTGAAATAAATTACATTCAGATAACACTCAGTGCGTATTTAAAAATATTTTTTTGTAAAAATAAAATTAAATATCTGTGAAACTTTTATTATTCCACTAATTGCATATTATCGTATAATGAGACATGTAACAGTTTTTATAATGTATAAAATAAAAATTGAACAATATTAGTTTTTAATAATTTTTCTTAATTTAAAGTAAATTGTGTACAACTACAACTGCTTGTTCTTTCAATTTTGTTTTTCTTTTTTAAAAAAATTGATAATATTAAAAATAATATATTCGAAAAAATGTTAATTCTTTGCATGTAGAAGAAGAAGGTAACATTACGAAAATTACCTGTAATTTAAGAACATAGGTTTTTCAATATTTTCTTTGAATAAAATAAAAGATTTCCGAAGTTATTATACTATTTAACCTTTTAATATTGTTTCGATGTTCAGAGTTTTCGTAAATAATCTAAAAAATCTGAAAATCTGAAAATAAACTATGATTTGTTATTTAAATGTTTGAAACTTTCTGTAAAAAAGATATTATTAAAATATTTCGAAAAATTTAAATGGATAACATAAAAGTATTAAATAATTTTCAAATTAAAAAAAAATTAAATAGTTTCTCAGTTAACTCTATCCTTTTTATAAATAATATATTTTTTTAAATTTTGTATCATTTAAAGTTCAATTATATAATTTAAATAAAAAAATTGCCCATAATAAAGGTTTCAAACATTTAAATGATCTATAAAGTTGATAAACACATCTCCTTAAAAAATTTGCACTTATAAGGTAAGTGGTTTATTGTAATTTCAAAGATAGTCGAAACTTGCGGTTTATTATTCTTAATAATGTTAACTTACAGCGAAATAAATGTCAATGAAATTTAGAGAGGTATTAGTTAACATTGAAAACTCTTATTTTATCAATACTTCATTTTTACATTGATTAAATGTTTGCTTATTGCAAAATTTTTCAATATCAATAAACCAACTAACCTCTCTATGTGAAATAATGATATTCACTCAGAATACATAGCGAAACGTTATGTCATAAAAAAGTTGGTCACAAAGTTTTTTGGGCGAGAAATCCAGTGTAATATATATATATTATATATTTCGCTTTCTCATTTTTTATCAAGAAAAATGTACGTGAAATTCGCGCCTGCATTTCTCTACGCGCGCAAGTGGCGTTACGCGGCCATATCATTATTTACTTTTTTTTTTAATTTACTCAGGTAAGCTCGCAGCGAGTTATCGAAAAACACTTATAGATTAATTGTAATCTTAAATTATTATTATACGTATGTATATACATACACGGCGTTCCGAGACCGCACAGCGGCGACGATGCGCAAAATATGGGCGTAACTGTGTATACATATTTACTTTAATGCAAGAATTATTTTATAATGAAACGGAGCCTAGAATCGAAACAGTGGGCGAAGAATTACATATCGGCGATATAGAATACATTGATTTAGTATAATATTATATTACAATTTCCTTCCTTTGGATGGCGGATCTTCAGTATGTCACTTGTCTAAGATTTATCAGTAATTATTATAAATTTTTACTGTATTATAATATAAATCCTATGCGAATGATAAAAACGTATACATAAACTTTTGTTCTTTTAACGAATCATATAGAAATCTTCTTTACTTGCCCTAAATATACACGCACTCATACGTGCGATTATATAATTTTTATATATTTCTATATTTTTACATACATATATATACGTATATATGTATGTACGTACATATATGTGTATATATATATATATATTCTGAATTGAACTGTCGACGTTTATAACTGGTACAAAAGACATGAACATAAAATGTAACTACAAAACTTGCTGTTTACACAATAAATTGATAATTTATTTTATAAATAAACAAATATTATCTATCCATAAAAAATTGTCAATATTTTTCAGCATAAAATAAAAAAATTAATACTAAAGATAATAATGTGTAGAAGTAGAAAAGTAAAAATGTATGAGTTTTTAAATAAAAATAATTTAAATAATTGTATAAAATAATTTAGGTAATTGTAACAAATATATATATTTCAGTTAAGGTGAAATACTTATAACCACGGCTATCTATGACTAATAATCACAATCCTTTGTAAGATATCACTAAACTTAATTTTTGTACTCTATCATGCAATAATTTAAGTACACAGTATAAAAATATGATTTTGTAAACGTCGAATATGTGTTTAATAAAACAATAATATTAAAAAAGATCTACGACTTTAATAACAAAATAATATATACAAAAATATACATAAAGTAAATATGTATTATAATCTCTTATTAATAAAATAATTGTATTATATCACAATAATTTCCGATACTTTAACAAAATTTTTTACATCGTATAAACAGCAAAGTTATTCTTCATCAAATATGTCCATGTCTGTGATACACAATCGTACGCTGCTTTTAGTATTTATTACATAACACAGTTTTTAAGTACCATAACGTGCAAGCATGTAAAAGTATATTTAGGATTCACGTGTGGGCCACAGCCTAGTTTTAAAGTGCAGCTAATACGACAATAAAGGTCTCTCGTATAGGATTAATGTGTTTGGTCCGTGGAGCATTTTTTTTTAAGATTAATTAGTATTGATTAGCGTCTTTTATCACCTAAGGGACTCTGCGCTTATCAGCACAATGTATACAAAAATGTAATAATTGATGTTATATTTTTCTTCTACACTTTTTCTTATTTTTTCTTTATTTTCTTCTTTTTTGACTTTGATACTTATAATACAATTTCCACAAGTTTTTTGAAAAGAAATCGATTTGTGACACCAACAGTGGATTACATTATATAGTTATATGCATACACTTCTGTATTCTTGTAACATTAGTATAAATATAATGTATTTCTGATTTTTATATGAATTCGCGAATGAATAATACATGAAAAACCTCGTAACTAAACCTCTTTTATTATAATATTAATATAAGAAAAATTAAAATAATTCCAAATTAGTCTTACGTAAGAAACTTTTTTGTGAAATAAAATAAGGGTTTGTTGAAAAAATTTGTTATAGAATGAAAGAATTAAACTCATTTCTATATATGAATCGAGCTTTTTCAATTAATGTAAACTCAAATGATGTTATTTTTGCAAAAAGACTGTAATTTCACTATCAAACGACGGGCAATATATTTTTTTATATAAAAATTGCAAAATATACTAGTATTTTATGACTCTTTTATCATTCTGTTTTATAACTGTTACAACATTAAACATCGTCAGTGTTTCAAATCGAATTCCATCTTTTCTTCGACCGATAATACGAATTATATATTTTTTTTCCTTATGATGTAGTTTCTATTATTTTATATCAACGACCCTGACTTTTTAGGTGTTCGCTGCATAATCAATATTCGTTGTTTGAATCATAACTTATTGTTAAATCTTTATTTTATCTGTACTAAATATATGTTCTAAACAATTTAAGTCATGCCGAATTTTTAAAAATTATTTTTTACGGCATTTCAGAAATTCTTTCGTGCACACGCATTTTATTCGCACTAATTGCGATTAGATAAAGCAAATTTTACATTTTTAAGAATTTATGTATTATAAAGACCATGAGAAAAATGATACTTTTAAGATCAAATTGAACGATATATATATATGTACATTGTATAAAATAAAAATATTATTATATAAACTTGAATTATGCAGTAAAACGAAATTTTTGAATTATTACGTTAATTTTTATTATATGTCCAATTATCTGTTAGAATATTAGCTTCTAATTTCATGTCTTAGTTTTATAAAAAAAAACTCTATTATTTTTAAACTATAATTTAATGCCGTGTATATTATTATTTAATATATCTTACTTCAATATGCATTTATTCTAGAAAATGACAATTTTCGATTTCGATCGATTTAATTAAGATACGAATAGTTTTCATTTAATGAACTTATTCATTATAAAATTATAAGATAGTAATATAATAATAATGATTTCTTTGGCAGTGCTCAAAATCAGAGAAAAATTCAAGTAATTTTTTAAAATCCCGATTAAATAAATATTTTTTGAGTATTTTGTTTTTGTTACTATAAAAATTAAAGGTCGCAGAAATTTTCTTTCCTTAAAATGGTTTGAGAAAGAAAAATAAATCGAACGAATTTAAAATTTTCAAGCACATATTCTACCATAAAATTTATAACAATTTAAAAATAGCTTTAATGATTTATGGCTGACATTTTGTTTTGAAGGCAGAAGTATGTCACGCTTTAAAAGCACTAATGGATTATTTCAGATTTTTGATGAAAATATTTATAGGATTATTTTGTCTTTACTATACAATACGGATGGAAAAGCGTAATTGCTGCATCAATATAACTTTAGATATAATTTAAAAATTGACAACTATAATAATCAATTAATAATTTTTTATCAAAATTTTTATGTCAAGATAATCATTAATTTAATTTTAAATTAACTAGTTAAGAAATCGATGACATCTCTATATCTAAAAAAAGTAAATTTATTTAGAAACTTACGGATTAATTGAAACTGAGAATATTATTATACGTTTTTCCAATCGTATTGCATATTCTAAGTATACAGAGGTCGATATAAGTGCTGAAAATCTATACATCGCTTTTTATGTGCCAACGGCCATGGTTTGCTTTTGGAATTCTTTGTTGCAAAAGATAAAGCTTATTAATTATTTTTATCGAGGTATGTCTATATATGCTCCGCCACAGCGTAAAAAAATATACTCATGACATTGATTCATCAAACTGTTTTTGGCAGTTACTTTCAGAAGAAATTTCTCTGAAATATTCGGTAATGTACTAGAATAATACTTTTTGTGACAGAAGTTAAGTATATTGTTTTATTGGTTCATTTCTTTGTGTATTCTTGTACGTATGACGATGCTTTAAACTTCTTCTTATTAATTTGTAACTGACTTTTATTGTGTTTAATTCAGTTGTGATTAAACACATCATAGAAAGATTAACTTTCTTGGTGACTTTTAAGTATTGTACTTTGTGTCAATATTTTTCTTTTGTTTTTATAATGAAGCCGAATTTCAAATTTTGTTATACCAATATCAAATTAAAAATTTTGTCAATCATGATAGTTTTTTTAACTAATGAATTTTTTAAATGGACGTTTGTATATAAATCAGTATTTGAACTTAATGAGCCAAAGCTTATTTAAAATTATTTGAAAAACCTATTATCAGTATATAGCTTGTAATATATAACTTATAAACTTTGTTTATGTTAGAAATAAAAGATGTCTTATACATTTTTACATCGGATACAAAATATTACAAGCTATTCTGTTTATTATTGGTCTGCAATATTGCTGCATTGATAAGTATATATTTGCGTGGTTTTGTGGTTGTATGTATTAGCATCGACTCAATCTTTAAATTTGTTGATGCGTTTGAAACAGTACACCGTAAGTAGCGACATTTTATTAATAACATTATATCAGTGTAGCGATATAATTATTTAAGTTAAGACTAGAGATATTGATTTACTTTATTTTCTTTAACTATTTTAATGAGTTTATTAAATATAATTTTAGTTATGTATTAATAGTAGAAATGTGCGTGTAAAAAATCGAATTTACTTTATCTTTAAGGATTAAAATAAAGTATCAAATTATATCACATTAAATAAACTTAAGAAATTTAAAAATTGGAAATGTTTTATTAACGAACAAAATTTATCTTTTACGAATTAAGTGATTATTTCAAAGAAAGGTTTTGAATTTGAAGTTTTTCATATTTAAACTTACAGATTTCAGATAAAAATAATATTTTCATTATATGAATAAAACGATAAATTCGAGTATTTACTCGCACAATCCAAATTTGTTGACAAAAGATTTATTAAAAAATGGGAAATTTTCTGGTGAATACACTTACGTAATCAAATGTATCACATTATCCCATTGAATATTTTACAGCTTTGTTGTTAAAAATGATTTATTTTGTCCGTTGAATCTACAGACACTTCCGATTAAACAAGTTTAATGAGTAAGACGTTATTACACTTTGCTATAAGTTGTTTTCAGTAGTCAAAAAATTTGTTTTATCCCTTTTTGAAATATCTCGTTCATTGACATATTAATTTCTTATACTTTTTAGCATTTTCAACATAGTAATAATTTAAAAAATTTTTAATGATTGCAAATTATACAAACAAAAACTTAGTTTTTATATTTTGAAAATATACTATATTTAACTATTATTAAAATTTTATATTAAACAAAAATCAAATGCATGATTTTAACAAAAAATAATCACTAGTACTCCAATCAAAAAAATCAATAATAGATTCTTCAATTAATTAGCTCTCATTTGAAATATATGTCCAAAGAAGAAAATTAAAATGTCAGTAAACAAGGTAGCCGTAAATTTAACCACTAGTATTTCACCATCTCTACCTTCAAACACTGAGATAACGTTGAAAGCCGCATAATAATCTCGCAGCTTTAAATGGATTTCCTAATTTTGATTTATGGGTATGCATTCGATAAATTTGCTTACGCTCGACGAATTTTAATATTATCAATCTAAATATCATCAAGCGCTACTGCATTTGCCAGAATATGTAGTTCTGTCATAGTGGCATACCAGTGCTTTGTAACGAGTAAAGTCTGAAACGTGCTATCCATGAAAATAGGATGAATCCTACGGGATTTCATAAGAACACATTACTCACAGTTGTGTATTCGTCGTGAATTCAACCCTACTTGACTATCATTAAGTGATTGCATCGTCCCGAAAGCACCACGCAATTATATACTCCCTTTATACTTTCATGATTACCTATATGCAGAGAATGTACTCAAACACGGGCATACTATCGTATCCGTTTGTGTTTCGTCATTTTCCCTTTCTTTTTTTTACATACGCATTATATGTACGTCATATTTTCTCTAAATTTTCTTTGCTTTATCTTCGTCGCAGACGATTTACAATAACAGTGAATTCATCAACAATCGAGAAGATCACAATCATTATTCGCAAATAATTAACTTCGATAATATACTCCGACGAGGATTGATCCTCTTATATATTTTTCGTCGATAACGACCTTAATAAAAACTATGTATGCATATAATTATAATAAAAATCGTATGTAATAATAATGTTAATAATAGTAATTTTATGATGATAATATCGCAATAATCGCAGAGTGCTCGTCATACTCACAATAATTATAAATCTTAAGGCTGCAAAGCGCGCGCGTTATCGTAGAACGTTACTTTTCAATATTCTCTTTATCTTTCAAAGATCCACACAACAACTTTATATGTACAAACGAATAAATTCGTCTGAAAGATTCACCGTCGTATGCACATCATTGCAATTTTCACTTCACCAAGAGTCTGTTGTCTGTATTTGTTTATATTATTATTTCTTTATTATCAAGGTCCATAATTTTCTTCTTATAATAGTCGACAGATTTAGCCATCAGGCTACCAGGCATCCCATCGCCCTCAACGCCGAACACGCAAGCGCTAATTTGCGTGTCATTGAGTTACGGCGGAGGCGGTGGGTCCTCGTAAGCCTGAAAGGCGTGGCTCTAGGAAACACCTTTATAATGAATGAAGAAGAAGGTGAGGAACACGAAGTACGCAGCGGGAAATGTAATCCTTGCAATGACGTCGATCGTCTTTGCCACTCTTATGGGATGGGGTGGCTCCTTCTTTCGTACCTGCTTAAAGCACAATATCATTAATTAAAATATCATAAATTTTTGGTAATTAAAACATCAAGTAATTATTTGAGACAATTCTCAACTTTTGATTAAATCTTTTTTATGCCATTATTAATATAATTTTTGTAAGTGAGAAGTCATCAGTATTTTAAAAATTTGAAATCTTAAGCATGCTCTCTATTCAAGTGTAAACATTAAATATATTTTTAACTTTTAATTCTAAATCAAAAGAATTAAATTGAATTAAAACTTTTTCAATGTCAAAAAATAATATGAAGAGTCTATCTGCTTCTTTTTAAATATCTATAACTTTGGTAAAGCAGAATATTTTGTATTAAACATTTTTATTTTTAACTTAATCAACATACATTATCACAGAAATAAAATTTTTTTGTTTCTATAAAAATTATTAAAATTGCAAAAAAAATTTGGAAATTTGATAGAGAATAAAACTAAATATTATATTTTGATTTTGAATATATATATATATATATATATAT